>JAAVMA010000024.1:367912-618473 GCA_022985105.1 Penicillium ochrochloron
TTTTGTTTTTTTTTTCCCCCCCCCCCCCCCCCCCCCCGGTAGCTTGACATTTCTGATCGCCTATTAAGGTTCCCTTTCAAACCTCGACCTATATGCTCATTACAATGAGCCTCCTGATCCTAGCAGGCAACACCTGGTAAGGATGTGATTCGGGTCATCTCGTTTGAGGTTCACTACGCTTATGACAATTCATAGCTATCCGATATTCTTGCGATGGATATTGCGTGCTATCCGTCTCATGATTCCTAATCACGAGTATTTCGATCAGTTCCGTGACACGCTAGACTTTCTCCTGGATCATCCGCGGCGATCTTATACCACTTTGTTTCCGTCCGCCCACACCTGGTGGCTGCTATTCTCTGTAATTATACTGAATGGCATTGATTGGGTTGCATTCGAAGTACTCAACGTAAGTTGCTTAATTACTCAGTTGTACTTCTATCATCCCACTGAAATTCAGCAATAGGTGGACAATCCATCAGTGGATGCCATCCCGCGGGGATCGCGTGTTTTAGATGGATTGTTCCAAGCTTTCTGTGTTCGAAGTGGAGGTTTCTACGTGGTCAATATCTCAGCCATCCAGCTAGGGACGCAAGTCATCTACGTGGTGATGATGTATATCTCGGTCTATCCCGTTGTAATCACGATGCGACACTCCAATGTCTACGAAGAGAGGAGTCTGGGAATATATGCGGATGACCCACCCACCAACGATGATCAACAGGATTCGTCCTCAGATACGCCGAGAAGTCCATTCTCCAGGGCCCCTACTGCTGGAAGGATTTACTTCATCCGGCAGCAATTACGAGCGCAAATGGCATACGATCTATGGTGGATCGCGTTGGCTGTCATCATAATTTGCATAGTGGAGGCCGGCCAGTTCACCCGTGATCCTGTCACGTTCTCAGCATTCAACATTATTTTCGAGACAGTGAGTGCTTACGGATGTGTCGGGATCAGTACGGGACTTCCAAATCAACTCTACAGTTTCTCTGGGGCTTGGAGGACATTGAGCAAGCTTGTCCTTTGCGCCGTAATGATCCGAGGTCGCCATCGAGGTCTGCCAGTCGCTATTGACAAGGCGATTATGCTACCAAGCGACAAACTTTTCAAAGTCGAAGAGGAAGATGCACAGATCAGGATGCAACGAACGGTGACTTGCCCAACTCGATCCCGAACGTCAATCTAGAGTTCCGGGCCATTGCAACAGTTTCCACACATTGTTGACCTTGGGCCTCCGGGCCGATCGTTCTCATTTGAGAGACTTGATGATCAGATAAGAAAATTCACGGACTTACTCGATCTTCTATTTCTCTCTAGTTCAAAACAAGACCGATATAAACGGGTAATTAAAAAATCCAATCTCATCTACATCGAGTTAACCAATAACGCTATATCTAAGCCTCAGGGAGAAAAGTCAATATAATAGTCGCAAGACGGAGGGCGATTTTCACCCTGTCTGGCCTAGCTGCTCACCCTGTTTATTTTTCTTCAGCTCATAGTCATCACATACGACCATAAGGTATGGAGAGCAGGGGCAGCGGAGCAACAAAGCTGAAAGGTAGGTTTGGTCATCGACTAGACTGGTTGAGATGGACTGCTAATGTGAGATAGCCGACGGAGACAAGTACTGCAACATGATGGGCCACAGTGATCATGCAATGGACTACGTCTGGGTTCATTCGAGCGGGTGGATGATGATCTACGAGAGCCTGGGCGGCACCTTCCCAGTGAATCCACCCTATTGGGGCTCGCACTGTCTGATCTGGGCCGCCACAGATTATGCTGGTGCCGAGATCGACCGGCGGGACTTACATTTGGCAGATTGGGATGGCGATGGATTGTGCGATATCATCTACGTGAACCCGAGCGACAACAGCCTGAGGATATGGCTGAATCAGTACAAAGCAAATGGCAACTTTGATAAGTGGGTTGAGGCGGATACTTCGGGCTACGACATTAATTGCCCTGAGAAGCGAGGTGTGGGTATCTACGATCTTGCTGTACGCTTTGCCGACATCGACGGCAACGGCAGAGCCCACTTACTCTGCATCCAGCCCAATGGGCTTGCCTCGGGCTACCTGAAAAATGCGAACGGTCTGGTGTACCTCTCGCAGATCAAAAAGTCCGAGGATAAAGATAGAGCCAATTTGCGATGGGCAGACGTCAATGGCGACGGCCGCGCTGACCTGCTCTGGGTGGACAAGTTCGATGGAGACGGATACATCTACTACAACCGGGGAGAGACGCCCGCCGATGGCAGCGCCTTCACATGGGACGGGGAGGGCCGTGTATACATGGGGAATGCGCAAGGTTCGTGCATACATTATCCGGATCTGGATGGCGATGGTCGCGCGGATATGCATGTTATAGACTCGCTGGAAAATACAGCGCAAACGTGGTTCAATCTGTGCCCGAATGAGGGCTCTTCTTCCAATGGCGATGACCCGAATACGCTCACCGTGACACGGGTGGTTTGGCTGGGACTCACGTAGTGCTTTTTGCGGAGGATGGCATGGGCTGCTCGCATGCATGGGCTTAAGATAGTAGTATGCGGGCTTGCTTTCAGTCATCCGTTACATGGTAACCTACTTAGACATGTGAATATAAAAGATATTAAAATTATGTATTTTGAGAAGGAAAATAGGTGGTATTATCCACTTACTATACCAAGAGAAAGTACAAGTGGCATAGTTGTACCATGAGAGCTTACACGATGCGGATACAATCGAGTCAATACGGGGTGATAAGATTCGAAACTAATCATACAATTCGTACTCGTGAGTCCGTGGGTGTAGCGAAAACCAACCCAAATTTTTCGCCCGTCCCAGAAGATAATACATGCCCAAATCCAACATAATTCAAGGACACTGGTAACCAGAAGCCAGTGCCACATCTGGTTCATTAGATTAATGAACACGCCAGAGGGGGTGGACAAGAGTAAAGGTGGAATCAGAGCGCGCAGAGAAGAATTCAAGGATGGCGTGGGGGGTGGTAAAAATAAAAGCAAGGTGCGCCGATGATATCCCGGACCACCAACGCAGAAGAAGAACAGGGGGAATAAATCAGAGTAAAAAGGGGGTAAAGGTGGAAGTATGTACATGTGAAGAGGAAGGGTAAAGCAGCGGAAGCAGTGCGTCAAACCAACATAGTTTCTTAGCTACTCGCTGTTTGGGCAGGTGGAGGGTGTGGGCTCTTGCTTGAGCCTTGCACCGCACCAGCTTGGGCGCTGCCACTGCGCTGGGTTTGTGGGGTTGCACTCCGACTGGCCTGTGGAACGGCCCCATTCACTGCTGGCGAGCTGGTGACGTTGACACGGTTCTGTGGATTGTTTTGCGGAACACGCATCATTGGAGAGAACCCTTGATTCTGAGGAACTTGCATGGCAGAGCCACCGTTTGGCATGCCAGGCTGCTGAGGAGCTTGGAAGTTCCCGTCGTGGGGGACCTGATAATTGGCTTGCACGTTATTCATGCCGCCGGCGGCAGCGTTCATGGCGGCCTGTTGAGACATGCGTTGTTGCTGATACTGGTTGAGGCGTTCAGTGGCCAGCTTGTTCACTTGGTCCGCAGGAAGGTTAGGGTTGGCCCTTTGAATCTGACTCTGGAAGGTACTGATAGTAGGAACCACGCCACCCGAAAGAGGGTTGGGTTGAGCCATGCGAGGCGAGGGAGTCGAAACTCCCTGTGGAGTGCCGTTATGGAAGGATGGGCTCTGCATACCTCCCTGAGCTTGTAGAGCAGCGATCATAGCAGGGTTGCTGGGGGCGCCATTGACACTGGGCACGTTAAGGTTCGGAGAGTGCGATCCTTGCGGCACAAACTGTTGATTGTGGAACTGCTGCTGGGCCTGCTGAGGCTGCCCGGCCGGTTGGGGAACTTGTTGCTGGCGGGATTGCAACAAACGTTGCTGTTCTTGCAAGCGGTTCGCCTCTCGTATCACGCGGGCATTATCGGGGGACGCTTGCATCGGCATACCAGGTCGGGCAACCACGTTCGGCATCTGACCCTGAGGCATCATTTTCATGGCCATAGGATTGGCTGGAATTTGCCCGTTGACTGGTGCTGCCCCGGCTGGGATGCCTTGCATGACCTGAGCACGAGCCTGGTTGACAGCCACATTAGGAGCCATCCCAGCAGGAATTCCGTTCGGAGCACCATTCACCATGGCGGCATTGGGTGCGTTCGGAGGCAGATTGTTGGGTCTGCCCGGAGCATTCATCATTTGCTGCGGTGGCTGTTGCTGGTTCGGCAGCTGGCCACCACGTTGAGCAACCATGCTAGCCCTTTGCTGAGCGATCATCTGCTGTCGGTACTGCTCCTGTCGTTCCTGGAGCTTCATCTCTCGTTCGTGCTTGAGGCGACTGAACTCTGCTGGTGAAGAGATTGGAGGTTTGGGCTGGTTGGCTTCATTCGCCTTTCTCAGCGAAGCGAGATGAGACGCGTGCTGCTGCTTTTGCAGTATCGTTTCCCGCTTCTTGGCCAGCTTCCGCATGGCATCAAGCAATGCCAGATGCCTTGACGACCTACGTCTGTCCACGCGTAAGGGCTGAGTGGTTCTCCGACGAATGGGCTGCTGTGGCTGACCATTGTTGGCCGCTTGCTGCTGTTGCTGCTGGGCGGCCTGCTGTTGAGCCAGGACAGTACGCTGGGCAGTCTCAAGTCTCTGGTGGTAAGCCCGGAAGTACTGCGTCTTAGACATATCCGCTGGTAGGCCTTCCAAGCCCACCCAGCGCTCGAAACATTCCCAAGGGGTCCGTCTCTCAGCCCCAGACGTGAAAATTGATGGTGAAGTCAGGCAGCTTGAGATAAGAGACCAGTTGTACGAATATTCCTTGACCAAACGACGGAGCTCGTCATCTTCTGACACAGTCCACTGAGAAGACTGCCGCGATTCGAAAAATCCAACTGACGGCATGGGATGCTCGGTGGGTGGTCGGAAGGAGTGACCAGGGTGGATGCGATCACGAATGGGCTTGTTCTCAGGACGGAAGAGAGCGACGTTGGTCTGCTCTGGCGGCAAATCCGCGATGCGGTGCTCCGAGGCAGAACCGTATTGAGGATAGTCATATCGGGTGTGTTTACGAGGACGCTCTTCGTCTTTGTGAAAAGTGATCTTGGTAGAAGCAAACTTCGAAACAGGAAGTAGTTCTTGCTTCCAAGCCGAGTCCGGAAGGTCTCTAAACGAGGGCTTCTGAGTCTCGCGGACAAAACGAACGGGCTCGTAAAATGGCAATTCCTCCAGTAGCTTCTCTGCCGAAGGAGTCATGTCAATAGAGAAAGTGAACTCGTCAGAGCCTAATGAGAATATAGCTGCAGGGGCCACGGTATCGTGGAGATCATGCCGAGGCTCCTCGTTGAACCCGTCGCTCACGGATTCCTCTTCAGCGGAAGGCACCAGATCAGGCGTAGGGTGAGATGCTGCAAATGTCTCGTCGCCTGCTTCTTCCGAGGGGGACGCCACACCAAGTTTCGATGCATCGCATCCGACGGATTTTGGTGAAGGGATTTTGGCATTCACACGAAGAAGTGAGCGGTGGTCGTCATCGCTATTAACGTACTCCGCACACCAATCGGCGCAGCTCTTCGCTGCTGCTAGCTTCCACTTCCGCTCCTCGCGGAAATCCGTGCGCATCCACTTCATATGATCCAACAAGACATCCAGATGGCTAACCGAGCGAGGGGGTTCAGCTGATCGCTTCATTTGCCGCAGAGGCCATCGATTGGCATTCTGCAGGGCGTAGATACGTCGAAGTGTACGGCAGTCCATCTGCTCTTGGTACTCCAAAAGGTGGTTGGACGTGCTTAGCGTCTTATGGGCGGATGCGAGAAGAGTATTGAGGTTGGTTCCTCTCGGGGGAGCATAAGCTCTGTTCAAGAACAACGTGAACAGGTAGTCCTGTTCCTCGTTCAACTTGGCAACCGCATCGCCCGAGTCCCGGCTCACAAGGTCCATTGAATCCGCCTTGTCTTGCAAAGATGAGGGTTGCTTGGGGAAAACGACGGTTGAAACCCTGGTTCTCTCCTTCTCCCGGTCCTTGCGGTCCTTGAACCGCATACGAGCAAGACTTTCGGGCGTCTGGGGCTCAACCGTTGCATGACTTTTGTCGTGGGCCACGTGCCTTGGGGTCTCACCCAGGATTTCGGAAACAGACTTATGACGGATGGCTCCAGACGAAACACGAGTTGTCATCCGCGGTTGGGGGATTTCAGGTTGAGTGGGTGGAATCGATACTGGCTTCTTAGTCTCTGTAGGTGTTTCGCCAACGGGCTGGCCTCCGTCTGTCAATTGCTCGGTAGGGGACAGTCGTTCCGTCCCAGTAGCAACCGTTCTAGTGGAAAGCTTTGCTTCCTGGGGTGCGACCAAAGGTTCCTGATCGACATCCATTCGATCTTTATCGGCGCGTGCCTCCGCAGTCTCCTGAACGGCCTTGTCGGTCAACGGTAGGCCATTGATGCTGGCCCGTCGTAGTGACTGAGCTTCCTCCATTCGTAATTGCTCATCCGGCGTCGATGGGATGAGACCTGGACGGGGTTGCATGGAACGGCTATCCTTGGGGCTTTGGCGGCCAATCTTCCTGACCTCGGCCACCTCTTCTCCGGGGCTAGTATCGGGTGATGCGGCGACAGGCATAGGAGTATTTGTCGAGTAAGGGTCGATTGATGACGCTGGTGAGAGTGGCTGTTCGGGATGTGAAGGACCTAGTGTGAGAGAGGGTCGCGCGTCCGATTTCTTTCGAGGGAGGTTGGTGGGAGGGATTTCCAAAGAGGAGGGAGCTGTTCCGGTTGCCGCAGCGGGTTTCGCTGCACCAGAGGAGACCGTGACCTCTGCTGCATTGTGGTCTTGAGAGCCGAGACGGGTCGCTGGCACGGATACATTCGCTGTCTGATCGGCAACGGGCTGAGTGGATGGTGCAGTCGCGGTAGAGACTTCGAGACCTTCGGCGATCGGGAGAACGGGTGCAGCAGGTTGAGTTGATTCCGGGGAAACCTGTGGGATAGATGCGACGGCAGGCGTTGCGGCCAAGGTGGACACGCCTTGCGGGCTTGTCCCAGTGGGAGGCAGAGGGGCGCGACCATCGATTGTCGGGGCCGGAGCGATCCCAGCAGCTTGCTGAGGCTTTACCTCCGCGGTAATAGCAGGCGTGACAGGCTTCCTAGTCGGCGAACGCGCGCGCGCATGGGTAGGTAACGGCAGGGTAGCTTCGTCGAAGTAACGCCCTCTGCGGGAGGCATTAGTATATGACGCATTTTGAATCGCGTAATATCATTGATGCAGGCGGCCAAGTGGAAAGAGATCAAGTGAGGTGAGGGGGAGAAGGGACTTACTTGGTGAGGTCGTTGGCGTCGAGAAAGGCCTGTTCTTTCTGCTGGTAGAGAGAGTCGGCGGTCGCGCCCTCAAAACCCACGGTCGCATAATACAACTCGGTCAGTTTTCGCTTGCGCGACAACAAACAGTTTCTGGGCTAATATTAGCCAAAACTCCATCGTCCGCTGACCCAACAGGTCGCTTTCAGGAATTTTCGAATTTTGCGATTAATACTTACGCGATCTCATCGTTCTTAGACCGGAGAAGCTCGTCGCGGAGCATGAGGTCTAACTTAGGGAAACAGCATCCGATTAACGCGGGAAGAAAGGGAGTGGATTGACCGAGGTCATTCAGAGTGGAAAAATCGCTCGAAATGATGAAATCAGATGTGGTTGTCGCGTGAAGCGATAGGAGGCAAGAAAGGGAGGACTTTTCTGTACGGGTTGGCACGGGAAAAAAGGGAAGCGCTGGGGAGCGGGTGGTGGTGAAGGTATGGTACAGTAAAATTACAGCCTGCCAAGGGCTTCAAGGGGAACGGGCAAGCAAAGCAAAGGGGATCACGATCGCCTTCTGGGGGGGGGCGCTTCTTAGGGAGGAGTAAACCAGCCGTAACCTTTTACGCTAAGCAGCTTCTATGATCTATTTGGTGGCAAAGAGAAAGCATCGTGGCCAAGTTTGGCAGTACAGCACCAACTGGTTGAAGGTGCAACTTGTATGTAATGTGTAATGTGTAATCCTACAGCCTCAGGCTTTTTCATGACCAGCATTCCAAAGCCCGCTTGCGAACTGGTCGACACCTCAGGCATAATGACACGGATCAGGATTTTTCAGGCATTCTACAGTAGTGATGTCAGGCAATAAGGCGGTAGGGCAGCAAGGCAAGGCAGTAAGGCAGTAAGGCCAAAGCCTATTCGGCCGCAAGGTGTCAAGGCCAACATCCATTCAGGCAACACGGCATCCACTTTCCTATCAGCGCAGCTGATAACACGCAGAAAAAAAAAATGCTACGGAAAAGCCGCTCGTCTGCCAGCCCAACTTTCGCATTTCCACCATAACCCATCTTTGAATTGTCTGAAACCATGGTCAAGCGCAAGCGTAACGATACCTCCAAGGAGGAGAAGCCTGTTGAAACCCCTGCCAAAACAGTCAAATCGGCCCCGACTCCGTCGCAAGCTCCCGATGCAGCTGTTACCATCCAAGTGGTTACCGGTTCCTACGAGCGAGTGCTGCACGGCTTCACGGCTGGTTTCCCCGCATCCACTTTGAACACCAAGGACGAAGCTTCTAACGAGTCCGATTCTTCAATTCAATGCGTTGACACTTTCTTGTTCGAGGCCCATGGCTCCGCAATTCGCTGTCTCGCCCTCTCCCCGCTGCCCAAAGCCACCGACTCGGCGGACGCTCAAAAGGTCTTCCTGGCCTCCGGATCGACTGACGAGAGAATTCAGTTGTACTCTCTTGCCGCTGCTCCCCCCGCCGTGACTGATGAATACCCTTCGGTGCCGACATTGGCCGGAAACAAGATTCTCGAGAACCCAAGGAACCGTGAGCTAGGATCGTTGTTGCACCACTCTGCTAGCATTACTGCCCTGAGCTTCCCCTCGCGCAGCAAGCTGCTTGCAGCCGGTGAAGATAATGAGATCTCCATCTCCAAAACTCGTGACTGGTCCGTTGTCTCGACCATCAAAGCCCCACACCCTAAGGTCCAAGGCCGCCCCAGCGGTGACACGGCGCCGCCAGGTGCTGCTCCATCTGGTGTGAACCACTTTGCGGTCCACCCCAGTATGAAGTTGATGCTGAGCGTGGGCAAGGGTGAGAAGTGTATGCGACTCTGGAACTTGGTGACGGGCAAAAAGGCCGGTGTGTTGAACTTTGGACGAGAGATTCTCGTGAGTGTCAAGGAGGGCAAATGGAGTAGTGGAGAGGGTCGCCGTCTGGCATGGAATGCCGCCGGTGAAGAGTTCGCAGTGGCTTTCGAATGGGGTGCCGTGGTGTTTGGAGTTGTAAGTTTACTCGAGTTGATTCCTACACCTTCGTGTCTCATGCTAATATCTCAATATAGGACTCGACTCCCAAGTGCAGACTTCTCCCCAGCCCTCGAAGCAAGATTCACCAAATGAAATATATATCTTTGGCCGGTGATAATGATGAGAAGAAAGACCTTCTCGCCGTGTCTACAGAGGATGGTCGTGTCATCTTCTATTCGACTTCGGTTCTGCAAGATGCCGAGGAGGGTGATGACTCTACCATTCCCCACGCTACTCCGGTAGCCCAGGTCGGTGGCAAGCAAGCAGGTCTTCCCGGTCGTATCAAGGATTTCGAGGTCTTGAGCTTGGAGGAGCAGGCATCTGAGATCAGCAACGACTTCCTGTTGGTGACTGGAAACAGCGATGGAGTTGTTCGTGTCTGGAAGGTTAATGGAAAGTCTCTGGTTCCTGCAAAGAAGTCGAAGGATACAATTCGCCAAACTGGCCAGCTCCTGACGACATATGAGACTGGAAACCGCATCACATGCCTGGCAGCCTTCATTATGCTGCCGGCTGAGGATCCCTCTACTCTCTTTGACTCGGCGGACGAGGAGTCCGAAGAGGAAGAGGAGGAGTCTGAGAGTGATGAGGATGACGAGTAATTTGCTGGTGCCGGTGTTTTCGGCCATTGTATATACCCATTGTACTGTTAGACCCGGATGTATTGAGACACGTCAAATAAAAGTTTGCACATTATTTTGCATGAAGCCGCTTCGTTTTAGTTTCCTAATTTTCTTTATCGTTATTACTTGTCTGTTAGTAGGAAGAGGGTAGAACAGTATAGTTAGTTAGCTGCTGTGTACGCAGTACACTTGACTCATAACTACTTTGAGACAAAAACTCGGCCACAGATTAAAAACCAGGGAGATATTAGCCAAGCCCTCGCACCATCAATGATAAATAGCATTCAAAAATTTTCAAATTCATCACTTATAACAGGTTTGGTCTTCATCCTCCTCTAGAAGTAGTAGTATTGTAGCCTCCTTGTTCCCGCCCAGAGGGACACCGCCCGCTCGCTCTCCACTGCACAAAACCCCACCACCACTACATTCTTCGATCATATCGCCGCCCACCAGCAATTTTCATCCAACCTCTCCCTCCGTCCACCACCGGAACCTTCTCCTTCTTCCGCCAGCTTTCTCGATATCCGACGGGAAAGAGCCACTCCGCTTGCTATATCTGAAGCTGGGAAGACCGCTGCTGAACGCGCGATCGATTTTTTCAATATGGCTACCAACGGCGATTTCTCCGACGAGTCCCTCCCGGGCAGCCCCAACCTCGATGCCACCAACGCCCAGGACTTTGACGACCAGGAGCTTCTCGATGAGAAGCCTCTCAAGTCCGCGATGAAGAAGTCCGCTGCCCCGCCTCCCGAGGCCCCCAAGCGTCCCTGGCTCCCTGAGCAACCCGACCCAAATACCCTGGATCTCTCCACACTCACGCCCTTGTCCCCCGAAGTCATTGCCCGCCAGGCTACTCAGAACATCGGTACCATCGGTAAGGCTGCCATATGTCGGACGTGTTATTCACAAACTCGGTTACTAACCAAGTTCGATTTCAATAGGGCACGTCGCGCACGGTAAGAGTACGGTTGTGAAGGCTATTTCAGAGGTTCAGACCGTCCGATTCAAGAACGAGTTGGAGCGTAACATGTAGGAGACCCTCTTTGCTCTGGATTTTGAAAGTCAGCCGTTGACCTTGAATCGTCTTTAAAGTACCATCAAGCTGGGTTATGCGAACGCCAAGATCTACAAGTGTGACAATCCCGCTTGCCCTCGGCCAACATGCTACAAGAGCTACAACAGTGCGAAGGAGATTGACCCGCCTTGTGAGCGTGATGGCTGTGAGGGAACATACCGTCTGCTCCGCCATGTGTCCTTCGTTGACTGCCCTGGGTGAGTTACTCGCAACGTTATCTTGGTCGAGGAGCTTGGAATAAACTAATATCTTTTTTTTCGCCTCTCGCTAGTCACGATATTCTCATGAGTACCATGCTTTCAGGTGCCGCCGTCATGGACGCTGCTCTCCTTCTCATTGCCGGAAACGAAACCTGCCCCCAGCCTCAAACCTCCGAGCATTTGGCTGCTATTGAGATCATGAAGCTCAGCCACATGGTCATCCTGCAGAACAAGGTCGACCTGTTGCGCGAGGAGAGTGCTCTGCAACACTACCAGTCTATCCTGAAGTTCATCCGCGGTACCGTCGCCGATGGCTCGCCCGTTATCCCCATCTCCGCTCAGTTGAAGTACAACATCGACGCCGTCAACGAGGCCCTCGTTTCTCTGCCCATGCCCATCAGGAATTACAGCGAGACCCCCCAGCTTATGGTCATCAGAAGTTTCGATGTTAACAAGCCTGGTGCGGAGATTGATGAGCTCAAGGGTGGTGGTAAGTTCCGCCGAAATTCTAGGCCTATTTCACTTGTGACAAGTGGCTAATGGTTTTCATCATAGTTGCCGGTGGCTCCATTCTTCAGGGTGTGTTGAAGGAGAACGATGAGATTGAGATCCGTCCCGGTCTCGTCACTAAGGATGAGGCTGGTAACATTCAGTGCCGTCCCATTTTCTCCCGCATCGAGTCCCTGTTCGCCGAGAACAACCCTCTGCGCTTCGCTACCCCCGGTGGTCTTATCGGTGTTGGTACCCGCATTGATCCCACCCTCTGCCGGTATGTGTTACTCACATCATCTGTTCTCTCGGATTTCACTAATTGCCTTGCAGTGCTGATCGTCTGGTCGGTTTCGTCCTTGGCCACCGTGGCCGCCTGCCTGCCATCTACACCGAGATCGAGGTCAACTACTTCCTGCTCCGCCGCCTGCTTGGTGTCAAGACTGCCGATGGAAAGCAAGCCAAGGTTGCCAAGCTGGCTAAGAACGAGGTTCTGATGGTTAACATTGGTTCCACTGCCACCGGTGCTAAGGTCCTGGGTGTCAAGGCCGATGCTGCCAAGCTCAGCCTGACCAGCCCTGCCTGCACGGAGATTGGTGAGAAGATTGCCATTAGCCGAAGAATCGAGAAGCATTGGCGTCTGATTGGTTGGGCCAACATTGTTGCGTATGTATCCCTTTGCGCGTTCTTTATACTGATATATTCATGGCTAACCATCCGTCTCTCCACAGTGGTAACACCATCGAGCCTATTGCGCACTAAATCAGTGTCTCAAGTGACGTCCAGTCCCGAGTGGTCGGAAACCGGGAAGAGAGATGTTGTATGAGGACAATTCGACAGATGAAATGCTGTTATTTCCTTCGCCAACGGCACTCCAACCGCTCGCTTTCACTCGGGTTCACGATCCGCGGTATACGATCGCAAAAAGTTTTACGGTTATGACGAGTCGGAAAAAGTGAAGGCATGACATTTACAGATTCCCCCGGCTGAATAGAGAGGAGTGTTTTTTTTTTCGAAAATTCTACACGTCTCCTAGTCCAATCATGCGTCTTGACTATACCTGCGGCCTTTCGATATGGCTTACAGTAGGATGCTGGCGCGTTTGGACTGAGACGGGGTAGGATATGAGTCACGTTGACGAAGAAGGAGTGTACTTCTTTTTCTTTTATGTGTTCTAGGGAGTTGTATTGAAGAGGCTTCTTTTACCTGATTTTCTCTTTTCATTTGTTATTGTATCTGCATGGCCAAGCCTTATGTAGATGGATATAGGTCTTGCTTCAAAGCCCATAGCGAGGCGGAATAAGTGCTATGGAAAATGAAGAATTTATTGCATCTCGTACTTTGACTTTAGATTTCTAAGCAATAATATGCAATAAGTAAAGAAAAAGCAAGAAATGTTTTCAATAGTATTTGGTAGAAGGGTCTCAATGATGCTGGTTCCTGCATTGATCGCCGAGCCCCGGCCCCAGTAATCTGACTAAGGCAACCCGCAATAACAAAGTAGCTTCTTTGGCCTTTCGAGCATCTCTACCTTGACAACGTCGCGCATCTGCATCATGTGGATTCTTGAGGTGAGTCTTTGATTCTAGAAATGAGTGATCCAGTTCTCATTTCAAGATGTTTCTTTGGACAATCGTTACTAACAGCCATGTCCACTAGCAACTCGCGCGTCTTCTCGACCGTCCGCTCTTCCCATGGAAGAACGTGCTCGTGGGGTTCTCCCTGGGCCAGTTCGTCCTTGAGGGCCTCCTGTCTCTCCGACAGTATAAGGTTCTCCAACAGACAAAGGCTCCCAAGGTCCTCGAGGGCGAGGTTACCCAAAAGGTCTTTGATCAAAGCCAGGTATGACGTCGCGCAACGAATAAGTGGAACGTGTACAGATGCTTATCAGAGATGTAATGAGCTTTAGGCGTATGGTCGCGCCAAGGCTAAGTTTGGCTTCGTTTCCGGTCTCTATGGTCAAATCCAGAATATCGTTTTCGTCTACGGCGATATCCTTCCCAAGCTGTGGGGTGTCGCGGGCTTCGTGTTGGCGCGGTACTTCCCCGATCGATTCCAGGGCGAGATCTCGCAAACGCTTTTGTTCATCTTCGGTTTCAACATTCTCAGCACTATCCTCTCGCTCCCGATCTCGTACTACAATACTTTCGTGCTGGAGGAGAAGTTCGGTTTCAACAAGCAGACTCTCAAGCTCTGGGTAACGGATATGCTCAAGGGTCAGATGCTGGGAATTGTTCTGGGAACTCCGATTATCAGCGCCGTCCTCAAGATTGTCCAGAAGACCGGTAACTCGTTCTTCTACTACCTGTGGCTCTTTGGAGTCTTTGTTCAGATCTTCGCCATTACTATCTACCCCATCGCTATCCTGCCCTTGTTCAACAAGCTGTCCCCTCTGCAGCCTGGTGAGATCAAGACTGGTGTTGAGAACCTTGCCAAGAAGCTCAAGTTCCCCCTCTCAGAGCTGCACGTCATTGATGGCAGCAAGCGTAGCGCCCACAGCAATGCTTACTTCTATGGTCTGCCTTGGAAGAAGCACATTGTCATCTACGACACCCTGCTTGAGAAGAGCGAGCCACAGGAGGTCGTCGCCGTCCTGAGCCATGAGCTTGGTCACTGGAGTTTGAGCCACACTACCAAGCTCTTTGGTATTGCCCAGGTATGCGAGAACCCTAAGTTATGCATCCATCTTGAATCTTTTACTAATATCCTTTATAGTTCCACATGTTCTACATCTTCGCCTTGTTCTCCGTCTTCGTCAACAACAAGTCTCTCTACCAGTCCTTCGGCTTTGTCAAGGAGCAGCCCATCATGATCGGCTTCCTGCTCTTCTCGGATGCTCTCGCCCCCATGGACGCTGTCGTGAAGCTCCTGATGAACATTCTGAGCCGCAAGTTTGAGTTCGAGGCTGGTATGTCACTTCTCCAATCTGGTTCTGGGTGTAACAGTCTTACTAATCCTACCTTTCCTCTGCAGATGCCTTCGCCCAGGGTCTCGGATTCTCCGATGAGCTCGCCTCTTCCCTGCTTAAGCTGCAGATCCAGAACCTGAGCACCATGGATGCTGACTGGATGTACGCTAGCTATCACTACTCTCACCCCATCCTGACTGAGCGTCTTGCCGCTCTTGGCTGGAAGGGTGGCAAGGTCACCGATCTCAAGGAGGAGGACAGTGAGAAGCCTGTCAAGGCTGCGGATCGCGAGCTGTAGATGTCAACAGCATAGGACCCAAAATCTTTGGGGGCGTATGTGGCGGGTGATATAAAGAAATGGGTTTGCAGGGAAGCTCAAGGCTCAAGGCTTCCATTATGATTCGGATTGGGCCATTTGCTGAAATTTGGACCACTCTGTCTATCGGGCTAAAACGACAACTTTTTGTCCAGACATGAAAATGCATGCAGTTTTTCACATATCCAACCAACCAGAAACATTTCCAGTAGCCCGGGAAGGGGGGGGCAACAATATACCAGGAAATAGAGGTATAATCAAGTATAGAAACCAGAAAGAAAGAAAAAGAAAGAAGAAACTCCGACCCAATGCAACAACGCCCATAGCTCAAAGATCCAGCCAAAGAAACCAGAAAAGCAAATCAATCCGAATCAACATCCTTCTTAGCCTTAGCCTTCTTCTCCGCCAACCGTCTCTCCTTCTTCTTCCTCTTCCGCTCCTCCTTATCAACAGCAGCCGACTGCTCCTCCTGCTCCGCAAACGCCTCCGCCTCAGTCTCCATCTCAACATCCTTCATCTCCAAATCATCCTTCTCGCCCTGCTCCTCCCC
Organism: Penicillium ochrochloron; assembly: GCA_022985105.1. NCBI lineage: Eukaryota > Fungi > Ascomycota > Eurotiomycetes > Eurotiales > Aspergillaceae > Penicillium > Penicillium ochrochloron. The sequence goes on from JAAVMA010000024.1 coordinate 383,409, forward strand.
ATTCTGGTTCGCAGCCGCCGCAACGGGGACATCCAGATAATCCTCGCCGGGATTCTGCTTCTGGACGGTAAGATCACGACCCAGCACCTCGCCGGCCAGACCGGCTTGCACACGCTTGAGGTTGTGGAGGATCAAGTTGGGCGCGGCGGAGGTTGTGCGGGAGACGGGGCCGCTCTCGTTGACACTGGCGTTGGGTTGGAGGGAGGCGTCTGTTCGGGCACGCTCGAGGTACATGGCAAGGAACTCGTGGGCTTCGGATTGAGAGATTGGCTTGGTGGTGAGCACCGTGGTGGGTGGGAGGGCGACGGGGCCTTGGGCGCTCATTTTGACGGGCGCTGGTGATCAATGGAGGTGTTGTTGTGATGTTCCAGGAGAGGATATTTGACGCTATAGTGTTGCGTCTGAAGCTTGGGCCGGGAATAGCGTGGATCAGGCCGGGAATGGGATGTTTGGAGGGAATTGGTGAATCTTTTGAAGAACATCGGAGGCTTTGCGACAAAAAAGTTTCGGGACGCTAGTCCTAATCGGGTAGCATCTCACCCATCTATAAGAGTAGTACAACACCAGAAGTCTGTCCTTGATTCTACTATATTTCGATTAATAGTCAGATTGAATCAATTGCGACTTATACATGAATCTGTATCATTCTCTATCCCCTTTCTACAATTGCATTATGGCTGTTGATCATCGACTGTATCAACGGGACCCCGTGGCTGCGGCTCCGCGCTTAATTTTCTTTCGAACTTCCGAACCACCGCAACATCCAAACTCCAACTTGACAGCCAGCGACGACCACCAGCCGGCTCAACCACAATTATAACCACCACAACCACTTGAATCTCCCACATACCAGCCAGATTCAAGTCATCCACCATGCTCTGTCTCCGCTGCAGGGCTCTGCCCACCCTCCGAACCCCGGTGTCCACCATGCGCACCTCCATGAACAGGTACGCCAACCCAACCACACGAGTCTGAATCAGACACTCCCACCTCAAACCAAATCAACCAAACCCATTGAGTCCGTCTCTCGGTGTGCTAACTAACCATCCCTCGATACAGAATCTCCCAATTCACCCCGCAAACAACCACCACACCCGCCACCCTCCTCTCCTCCCGACCCTTCTCCTCCACTCTCCTCTCCACGCCAACCCGCCTCCAACCAGGCCAGACTTCTCAGACTCTCTCCTCCCGGCTGAGGCTGAGCCCTTCGACATCGGCGCTCTTCACCCCGTCCATCTCATCACTGCTTCCTCCCCAGAGCCGCGCGTTCTCGGCCACGGCCGCCCTGGGCGTTAAGCGTAACACGTTCCGGCCCTCGCGCCGGGTGCAGAAGCGTCGCTCCGGGTTCTTGGCTCGTAACACTGATAGGAAAGGGCGGTTGACTCTTATTCGTCGGCGGTTGAAGGGGCGGAAGGCTATGAGCTGGTAAATGGGGTTCTGTATGGAAATTGGAATCGCGGTGGGAGTTGAGAGGGTTAGGTACTGGACCCCCAATGTCATATTGAGGGTACAAGACTCGTCTTGTCTCTACGGATGGGGGACTGTTTGATGCATTGAGGTATTGGGGCGGGATATGTCAGGCCAGCGTGTGGCTTTTTGTACCATATTTATCTTTCCTTCCGGTGGTGTTGAAACACTTGGAAGGGATGTTGTGGAGATTATACTCATTTCAGCAATGTTTTTCTGTTAGTTTCTTATTTGTTTCCTTGTAAGAGGTGTGTCGAGACATGTGCCATAGCCTTCGTATTATCTAGCTATTGTATCAAGCTCTACCTAGGCTATCGTGTCTGCATTTCATGGAGCACGTTTACTCATCATCTTCGTCACTGTCCTCCTCTTCCGAACCGGACTCGTCATCTTCATCGTCTTCGTCTTCGTCATCTTCTTCCTCGTCCTCCTCCTCTTCATCGCCGAGCTTGAGGCCATAGTCGTCCTCGAACTCCTTGAGAGGTTGGACAGTCGGGGTGAAGCCGATAGACTCGAAGCCTTGCTTGAGGGTCTATTCGCGGGTATTAGTACAGGCTTCTGAGCATGCAGAGTAAAAGAGAACATAGGTAAACATACCTCTTCCAAGACAGTACCGCAAGTGATAACAAGGTTGGCAGTCTTCGACGAGAACAGGGGTAGGATAATCTCACGCAGAGCACCCTTGACCTCATCAACGCTGATATCCCGCACCCTCTTGAGCATCTTCTCCTTGTAGTCGCTGGGCAAGTTGCGCACGACCTGGCGGATGAAACTGCCCTGAGCAGCGCTGACAGCGGTCATCTGCTCGTTAGCATAGCCAACCACGATACTGCTGATCGCACCCTCCAGCATGAGGGGATCGAAGGGACTAGCACCAGAGAGATGGTCCTCGACAATCTGCTTGCTAGCTTCAAACGCCTTGTGCGCGTTAGGAGACCGGTACACATCGAAGTTGACAAAGCTGGTGTCGATGTTGTAGGCGAAGTTAGTGCCGTATGCCAGACCCTTGCCACGGACTGCAACCCAGAGGGGACCCTCGACGGCGTTCATGTAGGCAATGGCGACCAGCAGAGCAGGGAGCTTGGGGTGGTCGTAGGAATCGAGACCTGGGGCCGTGGCGTAGGCATACGAGGAGTCGACAGTCGGCATGGGCACAATGTACGAGTGTCCGCCGATGTTCTTGCCGGCGTCGCTCAGCAGCGCGCGGCGGTTGGTGATGGGCTTCAGGTTATCGCTGGATCCGAGGCGCTCGGCGAAAGGCTTCCAGGCAGAGACTGGACGAGGCAGCTTCTCCAGGTCGGCAACGACCAGAACCCGGACATTATCGGGCTGGAACAGCGACTTGCGGATCTCCTCCATACGGCTGACGATCTCTTCAGGCTTGTCGGCAAGAAGGCGCTTGACCCGCTTAAGGTAGCGCGCCTTAACCAGGGTGGAACGAGCCCGGGCAATAGACTCCTGGGCGTAGTGGACCATGACGTGAACAGCTGCGAGCATGTCATCGCCGCTGCGCTTGGAGTCGGGCACGTCGGCCAGAAGACGAGTGGTGATGGCACGGAGTCTCTCGACATCAAAGATGGAGTTCCAGCAGAGCTCCTGCAGCCAGGCAATTGCATTTTCGTACTTCTCACGCTCCACCTGGAAGGACAGACGCAGCATTTCCGAGTTTCCAAGGGCGCGGCCAGTGTCCATTCCGTAGCCGACGGTGTCCTTCTCCAGCTCCACGACGACCTGCTCGAAATTGATAGTCTTGCCATCGCGCTGGACTGGGATGTTGAAAAAAGCCTCGGTGTAGATGGACAGCAAAGGACGCAGCTGAAGGGGAACTGACTGTGCTGAGATGAGGACAGACAGCTGCACGAAGCTGCTGGGGATGTTCTCAAAGTGAATGAACAGGGGCTGGCCCGCATCATCGGCATCGACCACCTTCTGGATCGGGTTCTCGGGACGACCAGCCTTCAGGGCAGCACCGGAACGGGCCGTGGTGGTGTTCATGAAATGAATGGAGTCTGTACCTGGAATGGCAAACTGAGCCAGAACATCCTCTGGGATCTCCTTGTCGTTCTCGGCCTTGGCCTTCTCAAGCTTGTCAGTCAGGTCCTTGAGACCCTTCTCGCCGAGACGCTCCTTTTGAGCGGCCACGCGGGCCTCCTCGTCATTCTTGAGCTTATCAGAAAGCTTTAGGGATGGGTATCCCAGGATGGAAACGTGGTTGGCATCGGCAATCCACTTGGTGATGAAGGACCGCCACTGGTCCTCGTCCCAGTGCTCAAGAGCATCGTATTCCTTGAGAGATGCGACATCGCGCAGCGTCGAACCATCTCGCTTTCCGAACAGGAAGTCGGTGATGACGTATTCGGCAAAGGAATTGGCAGAGTTCTCAGTCGAGAACTTCCAGGTACGGCGCTGGCGGTCAATGCACTCCTTCAAGTACTTCAGGTCCAGCGGCTTGCCCATGGCATCCTTGAGAATCTCGAAGAATCTCTTCTCCACCTTCTCAAGCTTGCCGGTCTCCACACTGGTCAGAGTGAAGCGAATCTCGATGCTAGGGTGATCCTCAGTAGCATAGTAGACGGCACTGGCAATCTGTTCCTTCTCGACAATCGTGTTCTCCAGGAGAGATGCAGACGAGCCAGCGAGGTAGAGGAGAGCCACATTCAAAGCCCCGGCTATGAGTAGATTAGTTTCGCTATTCCAAACCGCAGATAGTTGGAGAAAACATACATGAAATAGGATCGTTGCAGTCCGGTCCAAGGAAGCGAATCTCGATTTCCCCGAACGACTCGTCCTCCTCCGGGAAATCGACCTTTTGAATAATCGATTTCTCCAGGGCCGGAGCCTGCTTAGAGTATGTCCAAGGCCGAGTGAAAGGCGCATCTGGGCTCGGAATAACATCCAAGATGGTATCTTCGAACTTGTCCAAGATCTCCAGCATGTTATTCTGGTCGACCTCGCCCGTGATAACCAGGCAGAGGTTCTTGGGCTGATACATCTCACGATGGAATTCGCGAATCCGCTCCGCGGTCAGAACGCGAAGCTGCTCCATCATGCCACCAGTCTCATACCGGAAGCCGACGCCGGGGGGGTAAGTTGCACGACGAGCTGCCAGGTCAATCAGCTCGGCGGCATTGTTCTGCACACCTTGCATTTCAGAGTACACGACACCGGCATCGTTTCCAGAGCCATCGATGTGGTGGACTTCCGTGTAACAGCCCTCATCTGTCAGAGTGGGAGCAATGACGTGCTCCAAATAGACGGGCAGAATGCGAGCAAAGCCCTCCCAACCCGCGGTATCGAGGGTGTAGGCAGTGTGGTCCGTAGCTGTCCAAGCATTGGTGCTGGAGTAAACACGGGTCGCCAGCTTGTCCAAGAAGCCCTTGTAACGGTAGTTACGAGAGCCCATGAAGCAAAGATGCTCCAGCGTGTGAGGGGCGCCCGAGTCATCGTGGATCTCTGTAGCAAGCACAAAGTAGCCGTTCACCTTGGGGCCTTTCTGGTCAATGACCACCACGCGCATACCGGTGCGTTGCGATTCATATTCGGTGAATTCACTGACGGAGTAGTCTGGCTTGAACTGCTGGAGCAGCTTGAACTGACTCTTCTCCACCGAGGGCGACATATTGATCAATGGGGCAAGCCCAGAGAAGATACTTCGCCGAAAACTTGGCAGTCTATTCTTGCGTCAGCCTCATCCATTCGTAATATGACTGTGTCAACTTGTGGGCCGCATCATCATCATCATCACCATATCCAACCACAGCTCAGATGTTCCCGAAGAAATGATGAGCTCCAACCCCTCCATCGCCAGTTCCCAGGAATAGGAGGGGGCATATGCACCGTGTCCACAGCGGAATCAAAAGAGCAAGAAGCAACACAATCCCAAAGGCCGGCCAGCCGTTTACTTTGCAGCGACGCATCTAGGAGACTACCTCCGACATGACCATGTGTAATCGCGGGGCAGACAAAAATTCGGAGGCGTCTCAAGCAGTGATTGGTACTCTTCCAAGAGCCAAGGGAAGAATGGAATCGTTTCAACTTACAGGAAATGGGTATGTTTCACCCGACTCAAGCCTCGTAGATAGAACCGAGACACGATCACGATGGGGATATGTTCTGGATGAGCTTGGGAGTTGGACCCAGGTGGAGCAAAAGGTCGGGTTCCGTTTCCTTACAAAGCGGCCGCTGAGTCGTTCGTCGTTTGTCGTGTGTATAATATAATGAGGCTTAATATACTAGGGGTGCCTGCACGTATTATTCGCAGACAGGCCCTAGTAAGATCATAGGTTTCTTTTCTTTTTTTTTCTCTTTAGAAGGGCTTCTTCTTCCCTGTTCACCCGCAATGATCACAGACTCACAAACATCCTGTGGTGGGGCGGTGACGCCCAAAGTCACGAGTTGGTTGTTGACACGCCGCATCTCTGGGGCTCGAGTCCTCCACTCCGTTGCTCCCCCCGGATTGTCCAATTCAAGTACTTTCACTTCAGTATGCCACCGTCGGAAGGTGAGGTGTGCCAGGCTGTCCTGAGCTTCGTCACCGATGGCGCCTATCCCGAAGAGAATGTGGTCGCGGCCGAGTTCCCCGCAACAGCTCTTGCGAAGGAATTGGAGCTGATATCTCAAGCCCGAGAGCAAGTAGAGGTGTGTTTGACATGCTGACGTCGCTGTCATGCACGAGAGAAAGCCCTGGGTTAGTGCTGACCGGGTATTTTGGCCCTGATAGAACGAGATCAGCTCGCTGAGTCGCGAAAACACTTCCTTCGATGCCGACGATTGGATTGTCCAAGCCAAACAGCTGCACGCCGACATCGAGCGCTCACGAGTCACCGCACGGGAGATAGTCGCCCAGCATGAGCATACGAGCCCCCTCCGATCCAAAGTAGAGGACGCAAGCGCCAAAGTGGGATTGATCGAGACGGAGATTGCTTTCAATCAGGCTGTGGCAGAGACTCTCGAAGAGGTGCAGCGTTTGTACCAACAATTGGAGAATGGACGAGCGGCACTTGCAAATGGTCAGTTGACGGTCGCGATCGAGCAGTTGGAGTCTACGAAAGCGGCGATTAGGAAGGATGCGTTCTTCACCAACACCAATGTGATGAGCATTCTCACTCTCGAAGTGGCACGGTTTAGGGAGCAGATTGAGGACACTCTGCGTCTACGCTGGCAGGAGCAGCTAAAGGTGAACCGACAACACGGGGAATTCCAAGTGGTGAAGGGCGATGGCGCAGACTCTCTGGACAACACTATTGTGTCAATGTCCCGATTGGAGATTCTCGCTTCAGCTAGCGAGAGACTCCTGAAGGACCTCTGTGTCGCCGTTGTCGACCCGGTACTACTTCCACGGGCTGATGGGAAAAGTCGCGCTGTCTCAATTACCGACACCGGCATCCGTGTTCAATCGGAGTTCTCAGAAACAACTGTTGCCGAAACTCTGAGCCGCACCACAGAAGTTCTAGATTATCTGCGACAGAACCTGCCACCTTCTATCTTAGCTGAGCTTCCTCAATCGCTGATCCCATCTGTTGCGTCCAAGGCGATCTCGGGGTGGCTGTCTTCTTCGATTCCAACCACGCTCAATGGTCTCGGGGAGTTTGAAGAGACTCTAGACATTGTGATGCAGTTCACCAATACAGTTCAGTCTTGGGGGTGGACTGGGATTGAGGAGCTTGTATCTTGGGTTAACCAGGCACCCCGTCTGTGGCTGACTCGACGTCGCGTCGACTCGCTCGACAGTGTGCGCAAAGTCCTTGCAGCTAGCCAGGGCACCACTAAGCAAGTTGAGCGAGTCGAGAAGGAACAGGTGTCTCAGGCGGATGAAGCCTTGCTGGAGACTGCCACGGACGATTGGGATGCTAATTGGGATGACGAGAAAGAGGAGGCAAGTACAGCAGGTCCAGCAACGACCGCCCAGCCTGAAGAAGAAGAGGACGTCAGTGCGTGGGGTCTTGATGAGGACGCCCAGGAAGAAACCGAGCCCGATGCGACTGGTGCTAGTGGAGACGACGATGCGGACGATGACGCGTGGGGCTGGGGCGACGACGAGGGCGAGGAAGAACCGAGTGATCAGAATAAGTCCCTACAGACTGACACGGCCTCGAAGCCAGTCAATGGTGGAAAGGCAGCACAGTCCTCTGCTCCCAGAGAAATGACTTTGAGGGAAGTCTATACAGTCACCGATATCCCCGACTCGATCCTTGATATTGTTCGCCAGCAGATCAACGACTCAAAGGACATCTCGCAGCCACCGTAAGTATTTTTTTTGTCAATTTGTTATGTGCAACCAACGTCTCTAACGTGGAAATATATAGACATTCGACCTCTCGGGTTGCTTCATCAGGTGCTGGTCTACTGGCGCTACCCACGCTGATTCTGGCCATGTTCAAAGCTACTTCTTCCTCCTTCTACTCGCTGAAGCTCGGCTCGGGTCAAATGTACCTGTACAATGATAGCCTGTACCTTGCCGGCCAAATTCGAGAGTTGATTGAAGAGCATGAGCTGTCCAGGCTCAGCTCTGATGTGGAAGCTCTTGAGAAATTTGGCAAATTTGCTTACAGCAAGGAGATGCAGACACAAAGCACGATTGTCACCGATCTTCTTGATGGTGCACAAGGTTTTGGACAATGCTCCGAGCAGCCATTCAAGACCGAGTGCGAAAATGCTGTGAGCGCGACTACGGATCGCATTCGTGATGTCTATAAAGAGTGGCAGCCCATCCTGTCACATTCTGCTCTACTGCAGTCCATTGGATCCCTATTGTCTACCGTGATCAGCAAGATCATCATCGATGTGGTAGACTTGGGTGACATCTCCGAGGAACAGTCTAAGCAGCTCGTTGCTTTCTGCAACCATGTCTCCAAACTGGAGGATATCTTCATGCCCGAGACAACTGGTGATGCCGAAGCCTTACCTGTTACTGCCGTTTACGTGCCAAATTGGCTTCGTTTCCAGTACTTGATCAACATCCTCGAAAGCTCTCTTGCTGACATCAAATACCTTTGGCTAGAGGGCGAACTGGGTCTCGAATTCTCCGTTGACGAGGTGGTGGATTTGATCGAGGCATTGTTCGCAGAATCCGGCCATCGCCGTCAGGCCATCTCAGAGATTAAGCGTGCCCCTCGTGGATGAGATTAAATTCTGCATAATCTTTATCTGTGTTTACTCCTCTCAGTATTTTATACCTATCTCAGCAATCTCAAATATTCATTGTTCTATAGACAGTTATGTAGACTCGGCGGGGCCATCTCCGCGCTTTGCGCTAGTGTGCCGCACCGGTCACCGTAATTTTTCCTCACCCGTGAAGGCTTGTTCAATTTGCGACAGCCACCAGAGCCGACTTAAATCACCACCCTTTGGACAATATATCGCCCGTCATGAGTGGAGATCAGGAACCATCTGCCGTTGAGGCTGTCCAGCGACAGGTTCGTGTACAGCTCACGACCCAGCAAGAGGATATTGCGCTCCCTGAGAGCACCGGTCCTATTCTCGTTCCCACTGGTAAGAACTCACACAACGTTTGTTGGAAGACTATTGTAATATCTGGGGATGCTAATGGTGATTTGGAATAGGTCTGCGACGTTATGCGCTGTCAACTCTGGTCAACAACCTTTTGGGAAGCGAGAAGCCCGTTCCGTTCGAATTTTTAATCAACGGCACATTCTTGCGGACCTCGATTGATGAATACCTGACCGACAATGGTATCTCCGCCGAGACGACTCTCGAGATTGAATATGTCCGAGCCCTTATTCCCCCTCTTCACATCGCCTCTTTCCAGCACGATGACTGGGTCAGCACTACCGATGTGCTTTCATCAACTTCACACGCTGCGTCCTGGGCCTCCGGCGCTACCTTCTCAAAGGGCCAGGAAAGAATTCTGTCTGGAAGCTACGACGGTCTCCTTCGGATATGGAACATGTCATCCGAGACTATTGCTACCTCTCCAGCGGCCTCTGAGGGAGGACATACTGCCTCCATCAAGGCCGCCAAGTTCGTCTCGCCCAACCAGATCGCTTCAGCCGGCTTGGACCGCACTGTGAGACTGTGGAAGTATACCGAGGATGATGAGTTTGTTGGAAAGATCACACCCCAGCTCGAGTTGTACGGCCACAAGTCCGGAATTGAATCTCTGGCCGTGCATGCGCCGTCTAACCGTCTTCTGACTGGTTCGTCCGATCACAATGTTGGATTCTGGTCTACGAAGAAGGCCGATGCTCCCGCGGCTCCAGAGAACCTGCTTCCTAACACTGCTCGCACCTCCAAGCGCCGAAAGCTGAACACCTCCGTGAGCACCCCCCAGCGCGGTCCTCTAGCCCTTCTCTCCGCGCACACTGGACCTGTCTCTGCCGCCATCTTCGACGCCAAGGATTCCACTGTTGGATACTCTGCTTCGTGGGATCACTCTCTCCGGACTTGGGATTTGGTCACCGCTGCCCTTGTCGACACTCGTACCACCTCTCACTCTCTCCTCTCTCTCGAGCACCTCCCCGAGCACAGCCTCTTGGCTGCTGGTACCTCTGCCCGACACATCACCCTGATTGATCCGCGAGCCTCTGCCACTACCGTGGCGGCAATGACCCTGCGTGGTCACACCAACGCTGTTGTCAGCTTGGCTCGCGATCCCTCCAGCACGTATGGTCTCATCAGTGGTAGCCACGATGGCACATGCCGGATCTGGGATATCCGGTCCACCAAGAATGACAAGGAGGGTGTCGTTGGTGAGAGCGTTTACTCGATTTCTCGCAAGAGCCTCGAGGAGGAAGGTAAAGTGGATAGCAAGCGTGTCGGTGGTGAGGGTGTGAAGGTGTTCAGCGTATGCTGGGACCAGACTATTGGCATTGTTAGCGCGGGTGAGGACAAGCGGATCCAGATCAACCGTGGTGAGGGTGTCCTGTCTTCGAACAAGGAGTAGATTGTACATAATGACTCGGCGTTTTTAGATGTGGTTTTGGTCAAAAGTTATTGTTCATCATATATCATCCAAGTTTCCCTATTGCTAGGTTGTGTAGGTAGTTCCGCTGCCATGGATGTCAAGATATATACCTTGGAAGGTCCGTGTCAAATTTTTGAAGTGTCCAGGAACAGCTTAGATTCAAAAGGCACCAAGACGTTTTTGAGTATGTTGTTTTTTCTTTTCAATTGACATATAATACATTTATAGAGTGTACATTCACATAGCTGGCGAGAAAAAGCCAGCTCTCAAGACAAAAACGCCGTTCCCATGCCTCCCACGCAAGATACGAGAGATTGCCCCATAATAAGGTTCGAAGAATTCCAAAAGGGTGTCAATTTTATAGCCGGCGCTCCATCCGGTTGAGCTTGACTGGGGTTTTGATCTATTGCACATTCGTTAGCTTCAAGTTCGAAGATGCCACTCCTGCGTGGCCGGTCACAGAATCTCTCGAGACCATTAAGACCATATCCACCGAAGCATCTGAAGACGCCGAACATGGTATCAAGAAACTGAATCCCAGAGAACAAAGGACCGGAAAGGAGGAAACACCCACCTGAGTCCTTGTGCGCTGTCCTCGAACGGGCAGACCCAGCGCATGACGACGACCGCGGTAGGTACCGGTCTCCTTCAAGCGCTTGATGTCGTTCAAAACCTCTCGTCGCAGGTCATTCTCAATCTTCATGTCAGAGAGCACGGCGGTCAGGTCGAGAACCTGCTTGTTGGCGAGCTCGCCGACGCGGCAGGTCGGGTGGATGTTGAAGCGGGCTAGGAGGCGGGAGGAAGTGTGGCCGCCAACGCCGAAAAAGGTCTCGAGGGATTTCTGCTCATTCGTGCGAGTTAGTTTTCATGGTGGTGAGAGGTCAATTGGGTCGAATCAAGGTGTTGATGTCGGAAGTGCGATGCTGGCAGGGAGTGCTGACCTTGAGCAGGTTCCGCTCAGGGAAGTTGACACCGAGAATGAAGACCTGTGGGAGAGGAAGTTAGCCAGAGCGGGATTGAGAGAGATATTGCTAGCAAGCTTACCATCTTGATGTGCCTGGATGTCCAGCTAGACAATTGATTCTTGCTCTATTCGGCTCGCCGTCCGCGCATCGCGGGAGAAATCGTCCGGCAATAAAGTTTCTCCGAGAGAGACTATTAAGGTCCGGGCTACAGTCTGTAAACTATATTACCGTATCATTCGTGTGTAACCCTCAATTTACTGAGCACTTCTCCGGAAGAATGGAAATATTACCATACAGTACTTCACAGCCACGGCGGCATCTCCGCACGCCATTGCAAGCTGGCCTCCTCACTCGACTCCTCCCTCTCTCTCCCTTCTACTTTCCACTGCATCCACCATAAGCAGTGGCAATTCGCAACCATGTATTTCCGCAACCTTTTCCTGTCCCTCTTCTTTGTGCTGGCTGTCACCCTCGCGCTGGTTCAGGCTGAGGATTCTAAGCCCCGTGGTCCCAAGATCACTCACAAGGTAATCAATTGGTCTCGAGATCTATAGGACCGGGATACAATGCTGATTGTTTCAATTAGGTCTACTTCGACATCCAGCATGGCGATGAGTCCCTTGGCCGCATTGTGATGGGTCTGTACGGCAAGACTGTTCCCGAGGTGAGTTGTTTGTCTATATACTTCAACTTCGAGGTTCAAGCGGCGCAATTACTTACTTTTCATTTCCGCGCAGACCGCTGAGAACTTCCGGTATGGCTATAACTACAAAGCTCCATATATATCTTGACTCAGATCAACCTAACGATACTTAGCGCTCTGGCCACTGGCGAGAAGGGCTTCGGCTACGAGGGCTCGACCTTCCACCGTGTCATCAAGGACTTCATGATCCAGGGTGGTGACTTCACCAACCATGACGGTCCGTACCATTGCCTTGGACATGGATGATATGAGAATTAATCCGTGTTTGCAGGCACTGGTGGCAAGTCCATCTACGGCAACAAGTTCAAGGATGAGAACTTCAAGCTCCGCCACTCCAAGAAGGGTCTCCTGAGTATGCAATCCAGCTCGGTACCCTTTGAATAACCAGATCAATAAACTCACCAAGTTTAGGCATGGCCAACGCCGGCAAGGATACCAACGGCTCCCAGTTCTTCATCACCACTGTCATCACCTCGTGCGTACTCCTCATCCTGAGGTCTCTGGATCTATTCCAGCACATGTTGCTAACCATGTCCCATGTATAGTTGGCTCGATGGTCGCCACGTCGTCTTCGGCGAGGTCCTCGAGGGCTACGATATCGTCGACAAGATCCAGAACGTCCCCAAGGGCCGTGGTGACAAGCCCGAGAAGACCGTCAAGATTGTGAAGAGCGGTGAGCTCGAGATGGAGAAGTCGGAGACCGAGGACAAAGGTAGCCGCGATGAGCTTTAAGGCCGGTCCCGGCCCTTACTCTACTCTTCTACTGCTGGAGAAGGGTGGCTGATTATGCTTGTTTTTTCCTCCCAAAGAATTCGACGACGAACCAGTGGCTGTCCCCCCAGTCGCTGACGAAACCCCGGTAACCGACGAGTCTTCCTTTTCGATGCAGCCGGTCCTGATCTTCCTGGTGCTTGTGGCCGTGATTGGCTTCTACATCAGCCGTCGCCGCAGCCAGCAGCAGCAGCAGGATGAGAAGGAGTTTGATGCGTAAGTTAAAAGACGGTAGATAAAGCAGGATCAATACAATACATTTATAAGATTTGACTGGAATTTGTGGAGAGTCGTAGACTTGAATCAGAATGTATAATCTGTATATCTGCTCTCAGTAGCATATCATGTAAAGAGTTAAAATACAGTATGCACTCTTACGACTCAGCCTCCTGCAGCACCCATCACGATGCCTCGGCCATTCACATCTCGTGGCTCTGAACTTAGTCAACCAGGCCCACTCCGGATCTGCGCCAACTGGCTAGCAGATTTTTTTTTTGGGGGGTTGGCCACTGAATACGGTATCAATACTGGCGTCGATACATTTCAGGGCCTGCGGGACTCGTGAGACGACTAGTTCCTGGCCAGTGCTTGGCAAGTACCATGGTCCCTTGCAAAATTACAGAGCCAGCCAACTCATACCGGGTCATACCGAGAAATACAGCGATACACAGCCACTACCGCCGGACGCACAGGCGACAGCACACGGGCGGGCGTACCCAGCAAGTACTCGATTTGCCTCCTTCCCACAGAAAACCTGCCATCGCGCTTCTCAACTTCCTACTTTTACATCCTCATCCCTTTTTTACACCCTAACTTATCCCTCTCCTTTCTTGTGTGCTCATAGAGTTCTTAGAATCGGGGTTTTTGCATTTTCGTTCTTCTCTCCCACAATACCCGTTGTTTTGCCACTTGACTTTTTTCTTCTATCAAGCGGAAAAAAATCGAGAGACCTGACAACCTACCTTCTTACATCTCTCACTTGTCCTTGAAGGTTCTTTCATACGCTCTCTTTGCAAGTGTCCTGTGTTTACAGATCGCTTGCGCCTTGTCTCCGGAGAAACTTTCGGTGAACCTAGAAAAAACCTGTACGCAGACCCTCTCCCTCTTACACAACTTTTCTCACTTGACATCTCCTCTCTTCCCCGAAAACTCAACTTTTCCAACACACCCCTCTCCCACCCAGCAACTAATCTGAGGTTTTCTTCACGTCAACAGAAACACGTCAAAAATCGCAATCATGGCCGACGGTTTGCAGATGGGCAACTTGTCCCTCCAGGACTCCCAGCACGCCCCCCAGGGTGGCCCCCCTGGCCGTGCCGCCTACATCCCTCCTCACCTCCGCGGACGCCCCGGCGGTGCCAGCATGGACGGTCCTGCTGCTGCGGCTCCTCCTCCTGGCCCCGGCGCTGGTGGCTTCTCTGGTGCTCGGTACGATATCCTAACATCTCCCCTATCCTTGCTTCTCCATGTGTTTTGCCACAAGATCTTCCGCTAACCCTGAACTGATTCACTAGGGATGCTCGCGGTGGTAACTGGGCTAACGCCAACGCCCCTAACTTCAGCCCTCGCGGCGGCCCTGCCAACGGTAATACCAGCTGGAACCCAAATGGAAAACTCCGGCCCTTCGATCCCTATGCTTACGGACATCCAGGACAAGGCGGCTCTTACAGTGGTGGTGGAGGTGGTGGTAGCTACAGCGGTGGCGGTGGTGCTTCTGTCCGTGGTTCTGGCGATGGTCAGTGGCGTGACGGCAAGCACATCGCCGGTCCTGCCAACCCCCGTTTGGAGCGTGAGCTCTTCGGTCTCGGTCAGGATGACCCCTCCAAGCAGCACACCGGCATCAACTTCGCCAACTACGACGATATCCCCGTTGAGGCGTCCGGCCAGGACGTCCCCGAGCCCGTCAACACCTTCACTAACCCCCCTCTTGACGACCACCTTATCTCCAACATCAAGCTTGCCAGCTACGTTACCCCTACTCCCGTCCAGAAGTACTCTATTCCCATTGTCATGGGTGGCCGCGACTTGATGGCCTGCGCTCAGACCGGTTCCGGAAAGACCGGTGGTTTCCTCTTCCCCATCCTCTCTCAGGCTTTCCAGACCGGCCCCTCTGCTGCTCCTCAGCAGGCCGGCGGTGGCCAGTTCTACGGCCGCCAGCGCAAGGCTTACCCCACCTCCCTCATTCTCGCTCCTACTCGTGAGCTGGTCTCCCAGATCTTCGACGAGGCCCGCAAGTTCGCCTACCGCTCCTGGGTCCGCCCTTGTGTTGTGTACGGTGGTGCCGACATTGGCTCCCAGCTGCGCCAGATTGAGCGTGGCTGCGATCTCCTGGTCGCTACTCCCGGTCGTCTGGTCGACTTGATTGAGCGTGGCCGCATCTCCCTCATCAACATCAAGTACCTGGTTCTTGACGAGGCTGATCGCATGCTGGACATGGGTTTCGAGCCCCAAATTCGCCGCATTGTTGAGGGTGAGGATATGCCCCGCGTTGAGGACCGCCAGACTCTCATGTTCTCGGCCACCTTCCCCCGTGACATCCAGATGCTGGCCCGCGACTTCTTGAAGGACTATGTCTTCCTGTCCGTCGGTCGTGTTGGTTCTACCTCCGAGAACATTACCCAGAAGATCGAGTACGTCGAGGACGTTGACAAGCGCTCCGTTCTCCTGGACATCCTCCACACCCACGGCACAACTGGCCTGACCCTCATCTTCGTCGAGACCAAGCGTATGGCCGACTCGCTCTCCGACTTCTTGATCAACCAGCGCTTCCCCGCCACCGCCATTCACGGTGACCGCACCCAGCGTGAGCGTGAGCGCGCCCTGGAGATGTTCCGTAACGGCCGTTGCCCCATCCTGGTCGCTACCGCCGTTGCTGCTCGTGGTCTCGATATCCCCAACGTTACCCACGTCATCAACTACGATCTGCCCACCGACATTGACGACTACGTCCACCGTATCGGTCGTACCGGTCGTGCCGGTAACACCGGTATTGCCACTGCTTTCTTCAACCGTGGCAACCGTGGTGTCGTCCGTGACATGATCGACCTCCTGAAGGAGGCCCACCAGGAGGTTCCCGCCTTCCTGGAGAGCATTGCTCGCGAGGGCAGCGGTTACAGTGGCCGTGGCGGCCGTGGCGGCCGTGGTCGTGGCAGCTCCAACGCTACTCGTGACGTCCGTCGCTTCGGCGGTGGTGGCATGGGTGGTGCTCAGTCCTCCTTCGGCGGCAGCGGCTACGGCGGTGCTCCTTCCTACGGCGGCTCCGGCGGCTACGGTGGTGGTGCTGCTGCTCCCTCGTATGGTGGCTCCGGCGGTGGTGCTGGCTACGGCGGCAGCGGTGGTGGTGGCAGCTACGGTAACCCCGGTGGTGCTACTGGCCCCTCTTCCTGGTGGTAAATCAGTCGTGGTCTGATGACGAGGCCGTCGGGTCTGATTGGCTCCCCATTTCTTATTTCCTTATGTCTTTCGCTTGACGGATACGATCAGAACGCACCCTGAGTTCCATTTTCGGCCTCGCTGTTTCTCAGGGTCGGCTTTGTCATGACTGCCACGACTCTCCTACGCGCGTGTTTTAGATTCATGTTTTACTTTGCTCGTGCTTCGCTCTGATGTTTCTTTTCTTTTTCCTTATCTTTTTCCTTTTTCCTGTATGTGTTTTATCTTGCTTTTCTATTTTCCGTCTCGCACGTTTCCAATGGCTCTCCATCTGGCCTTGTTTAGACACGGGGCGTTCGAGCAGTTTCGATTTCCTTTGCGTTGCTCCGGGTCATTTCTTTATGACGATTTCCTTTTTCGAGCAACCCGGTGATCGGCACTGCATGAACATCATAGAATGCGTTGTCTTTTCTGTCCGTCTCTCATCAGATACCCCTTTTTTGTTCGAGCGTTCCCACAGTTCGGGGAACTACGTTCGAATGACGCGTGCGCCGAGCGGAGAGTCCAACTCTCCACGAAAAGTGCTTCTTTTCTACATCTGCATTCATCTCTCTCGGTGTTCTTATGGCTGCATCGGTCGAGTTTTGCAGCAATAGACTCCTGACAGCGTCGGTATCTAATGGCGGACCGTTATCTTGTGTTCCTGCCCTCGTGTTTTCTGCGGTCAATTCTGTTTCGAAAACCAAAAAAACCTCCGCGCTTTTCTCTCTCTCTTCCTTCCTCTCTCCCGCCTGTCTCCGGACGAACCCAACCAAAAGTATTCTTTTTACGAATGGACGTGCATCGACGGGAGTTGCAACGGGATGCCCAGATATCACTGGGATTTATTTTTTAAAAAAGCTGTTGCTGGACCCGTCGCAGGTGCTGCGCGAGGTGGATGGAATTTTCGACACATGGCTGGTTTCTTTGCATTTCGTATGGCGTTGGCTTGACTGGCTTCTGTATGTCCTCTGGGTCCGTGGAGGCTGATTGTTTCTCCTCTTTATCTTTATGCATATCATTTTTTACGGATCCACGGAGGATTGGGACGCTGTCGCTGGCGCTGGATGAATGGTTCGCTCTCAGGCATCATGGGGTTATTTCGCATGGTTCGAGTTTGGGAGGATGTAGAGGGGCCTGGAAATCTCGAGGCCACGAGAAGGAAAGCCTTCTTACCTAGTTTCAATGTTAATTTGAAAAGTGTTCGAGTCTATTTTGTTAGGTCCATGTCGGATCCTAAAAGAGTAATCCTTGTAACGGTTCTCTGCTTGAATTGGCCACGACCTAAGTGGTGACGCGCTAGTCAGCTAAGTTCTTATACTGCACCTGCCACAGTACTAAGTAGATGGACAATGTGTTCTCGGGAGGGAGTGGGAATATCAATAAACGTATATAAGAGACATCAATTACCAACGCTTCACTCCTTCGTATTTGAATGGCCCCCTATTTGCGTCTAAAAGTGCTATCGTTAGTACTCAAGACTTGGGTGACGTGTTAGGCTTCCCTATCCTTCGCTTTGCCGCTGCAGACAGTGGCATCAAATGTATGTGTAATTGTTGAAATATGAAACATATAGGTGCTAGTTTACTGCTAGCGATCTATTCAATATTTTGCGCCCTAACTAGTTGAGCTGACAGTGCTATGTGAGGCTATTTAGTACTCAAAACTTGGCGACGCGCTAGCCTGTTCTGTATACTTCATTGACAGCAGCTGAAAAGAGGGCCTCAGAGAGCCAAACAAATACAGTCAAATAGAATATCGATAGATATAATTGATTGAAGAATGATTTATTAATCATTTTGCAATTTCACTAGGTATTTCCAAGAGTTATACCTAGAAAGAGAAATAGGTCGCGTCAAGACCCCGTTACGCGGAGCCCCCCAAAGCGGGTAGATATCACCTCAGTACCACACCGGGGGAACATTAGCCACAGTAGTTAAACTCTCTCTCAGCTTGACCAGCAACCTGAGGATCACTCGGCACAAATTCGTCCCTTCCGGTCCTTCCCTTTCTCCCCTTGGCAAAACTTCATTTCCCCCCCTCCACCTCTCTCTTTTTCATCGTGGATTTCATCACAACCTTCATTCATTGATACCTTTTTCCTTCTCCGTCCCGTCTTTGTTCTGCTCGCGCCTCTTAAGGGGGCAACACGACTCCCCCAGCACTCGATTCTTCGGATCCTCCCAGCTGGCCTACACCCCGACAACCCCGATCGCAATCATTGCCCAACATGGCCGAAGTCGAGCATGCCCCAATCGAGGAATCCGTCGCCGCGTCCGAAGCTGCGGACGACCAGACTCATAACGTGACGGCCAGCGCGACGGTCGGTACGAGACGTCAAGCGAATGGCACCATTGGCTCGGTCTACTCAGGAAACAAGATCAGGCATCTGAAGAAGGAGGATGGCATTCCTCTGTGGCGAAAAGACATCCAATACCAGTTCCTCAAACTTGTCTTTGAGGATAAGACCCCCGTGTTCACGCGATACCCCGATGGCAAGAAGAACTGCGACTTCGCGGACATTTACATCGATGCCATGGCGAGGAGCAGCAAGACCAGCAAAATTCTGAAGGACAAGCTGCAAAATGACAAGCCGGCTGCTATCAGCATGGCGATGGTGTGTCTGTTGGTCAACTTTGGTCGCATGAACACAACCCTCAACTGTAAGCTTTGTTCTTCGTGTATCTGCTATTGTTTCCCTTCGATACGATTGTGATACTGATTCTGGTCTCTTTGATACCTTCTAGTCTTCCCCGAAATGCGTGCCCAGTTGCGGACCTACCACTCCATCCCTTCCCTCCAAGCCCATCAAGATTCGAATGCCTACAAACAGCTCCAGGATGCTCCACGTCTGAAGTCCATCCTGAAAGGTGCATCCGAGGACGTCGATCAACCTAATACATTGGAAAAGATCAAGCGCCAGGCACTTCCTCGAACGAATCCCGTGAATCTCATCTTTGTCCTGGCGCAATATGCACCAAAGGTGTCTGAGATGCATTTCTTCCCTCCTCGCGACTTTTTCGATTTGGTCATGAGGTCTACATTGAGCAGTGAGACTCGCGCCAAAGCCTTTTTGTGGCTTATGTGGTGGTACTTGGAGAGTGACTTTACACGTGAAGCTGCGATCAACAATCCGTTTGGCGCTGGTTTAGATGGCGAAGGCACCGATGGCCTCCCGATAAAGGTACCTGCTTTTGAGAGCTTGACGGAGGATCAGGCGAACCTGGAGAATGTGGATACACCAGAAGAATTGGAGTATGGTGAATCCAAGAGACTAGAACGCAAGCGTGAGTGTTTACTTTGCTACAGTTGCTCGTCAAAACGTTTCACTCACATCTTTTCACAGGTATTCTGGAAGAGGATGAGCCGCTTCCTCGTGTTCCGAAGCGCTCTAGGAAAGGTAAGCTAGTATGGTGACTTTTGTACTACGTTCGCGTGTCCTGACCTTTCGGTATTTAGATTACGGTCTAGACGAGGATTCCTTTGCCGCAGACTACTCTGGACTAGGAGGTCGTGGTTCCGCTACGTCTACCCCTCTTCATCCATCTGCAAAGCGCAGCCTGGATGACGATGACGATGAGTTGACTCCTGGCTACTCGCGACCACGGAACAAGCAGGCCAAGCGGGACTCTTCGCTCACTCGCGCCGTTGGTCAGCAGCGGTTGATTTTGAAGACTAGAATGGATCATACACCAGATGCTTCACCAGCACCCCCAGGCTCTAACCATCCGGTGCTGAATCGCTTCATCGCCGAGCCGTCCCTTTCTCATGGCTCTGGACGTCGACCACGACCCCTCACGCAGCACCAGATTGCCGTTGAACAGAATCGTCGACAGCGTATCGAGTATCTACTTGCCAAGCGCAAGAGCAATGCCTACCGTGTCTTGCGCCACAAGCGGAATAACGAGATCCCCTGTGTCCGATATGGTCGTCTCCTGCAGGGCTTACCAGATGGATACGATACCGAAGACGAGGAGAAGTCATGGGGCAAGGGTGGTCTGCTACCCAACCCCAGCGAAGAGGATGATTTTGGCGAGTGCGCCAGTTTTTTCCTCTCCGTGGTTCGGAAGGCTTCGCGTCGCCTAGACAGATGGGACTACGAAGACGCCAATGGACCCAAGAAGGACCGTCAAAAGGAGCGCGAGGAGCGACAGAAGGCCAAGGCTGCCATAGAAGCAGACGTACGGGCCAGTAGCAACCGCGCTCGCCCTCGTGCCCCTCGTGCCGCTGCGAAGCGCAAGTCTACCGGCCCAACATCCACCCCTGGCACCGCCAAGAAATCATCAGGATCTCGCGCCAAAGCTGGTCGCAGTCGTCTCGCCACCGGAGGTCCCGAAACCTCAGCTGCAGGTACCCCCAACTGGGACGCTGAGAATGCTGCTGGTGATGAGGATATTGAAGGCGAGCTGGATGAACTTGACCGCGAGCTTCTGGGTGAAGGATCCGGCGAGGAAGATGGTGCTCAGCCTGCCGGAGATGGGGAGGGCGATTCCTCTGACGAATCTGGTGACGACGAGGATGGCGATGAGAACTCGTCCACCTACGATGGTCCCAATGGCTATGCACGACATGAAAGCTCCTCGCCTGTTCCGGAGAGCCGGCGCGATGGCGGAGACGATGCAATGGAGGAATAAGGAATCGGCGATTACCAAATTTGTTTTATGATTATACTATTTTCTGTGAACGGGACTTTTTTCTTCTGTTGGTTGAACAGTGATTTTATTTAAGCTAATTTATGACCTCTCCTTGTGACAATTTCATTCTTCGGCCCATGTAAAGCAAGACTGCCCTCTACCTTAGTAACGTCTTCGGGTCGCCGATTGCTGGAAAGATTGTTTCTTTGCATCTAGTTCCTTCTCTCCAAGTACCTCATACATCCACCATCCAGAGTACGGCCGGATTGTGTTGAGCTCCAATCGGGCAGGCTTAGTAGGCGAGGGAGTTGACGTTGCCTCGATACCAACCAAACCGGCCACCATAAAAGTGTCATAAAAGCGCCCAGCAGCATAGTCCTCGACCTTCACCGGCACAGAGATAAAAGCCGGAGGAATATCCTTCGTATCAATCCTCGGGAAGACACTTTTCGAAAGCTCCAACCCATCACGATTATAGAGGCACTTTCCTTCTCTATTCCAGAAACAGAAAGCCGTCACCCACCCAGAGAGATGACTATAACCACTACCAGCATCATGATGAACGCTCTTACTCCAAAAGTCCTTCATCTGCGGTGAATCCGGCTGATCGAACGAAGCCACAAATGCCTCCAGAACCGGTTTCAGCAGAGAAGCGAACAGTCTTGGTTCTTCGCCAAAAGTATGGATTTTCTCCAGCTTCGCCAGGAGATCGACCCAGTCACTGCGTTCTCCAAGCAACGTTACACTCGGAATCCCACATCGAGTAACCATCACGTAAGTGAAGTATTTCTGTAACGTGCCCATCATGATCACCGCAGCAACGATCCTGTCATTATCACTCGTTGTCGTGAACGAAGGCAAAAACCAACTCCGCAGCTCCTCATCAACCACGAAATTCTGCATTAGAGTCGTCATTTGAACAGCCATTTTACCAACGTCTACATCGACGATCGTCCCAGCTTCATCGGCTATAACGACGAGTTCTTCCCTGTCTTCGTGGGCGACGAAGAAACTGCGAAGTTCATCGGCATGCGCGTTGATGTAGAAGTTTAGTTGGGTTAAGATGGAGGTCCAAACATCGTCTGGACGGATGGTGAGATGGTGATGACCGGAATATGCGTAGAATAGTGCATTTACCAAGCCATTTGGATCTGGGGAGGTGTGTTTTGTTGGACTGGGTGGGTGTTTGTCGAAGGAGC
The DNA here is from genome assembly GCA_022985105.1 of Penicillium ochrochloron. Taxonomy (NCBI): domain Eukaryota; kingdom Fungi; phylum Ascomycota; class Eurotiomycetes; order Eurotiales; family Aspergillaceae; genus Penicillium; species Penicillium ochrochloron. The sequence goes on from JAAVMA010000024.1 coordinate 405,482, forward strand.
TGTGGAAAATTTTCTTGCAGCGGGAGGATTCGTCGGGGCAGGAGTCGCGGAGTAGTTCCTCGCCAGTTTTGACGGGGCTGCGCCTCCAGATTGAGGGGGTTTGGGAGGATGTTTGGAATGTGACGGGCATTTTGTAGAGATGACTTTGTGTTTGAGGAGAGTTGAGTTGTTTGGATGGGGTTTTCAAGAGAGAGAGAAAGTTGCGTGGTAGCTGTTGAGGAGAGACAACGCTAAATTTTCTGTTTTTGAGAAGCAGTGCTTAAGTGTTGGTATTAAGGTTCTTGAGATAGCGAATTGTAGATTGATGAAGCGAATTTATAGGAAGAAAGCCTGTTCAAGAGGCAGTGCACGTTCAAATGGTCAGGCTGACCCGTGAACACGAAGAGGCACCCAATCAGGTACAATATGTGGCGAAGGCTATGGAGCACCGTGGCCAACACTCGATTGGGTCAAGTCTATTTGATTGAGTCAGACACAGACCATGGACTTCTGCAGAACAATAAGGTAGGTCAGGTTTGACAGGTTTCACCTTGTGAAACGCAGTGTAGACTTGATCATCGAGTTCTGCGGAACTAGTTACGGATGGAGAGACGGAGTTGAGAAAACACAAATAAAACAATCTCATTCTGGAGCTGCTTGCCCTTTCCGTAACAACCCTTCTTTCTATCTAAAAACACCATACAGTCTTTATTAAGTCGACATCTTAGACGTTTGCAGATAATTCCCAGTCATCTTGCCGAAATGGCCATCCGACGAGCCCAATACCAAGCAGGGAGCCCGACTCAATATCTTTAGCCTTGGCTTTAAGCTCATCAACATCCCAATTAGCCCAAAGGAATTTGCCTTTCAAAAATCGCGCTTCGGGACTTGCCAGCCAAACGTAAAAGCTTGCTGGAAGTGAAACTAGAATTGAAGTCAGTATCTGAGTCATCTAGTGAGCACCATCCATCCATGGATTCTACATACCATGATCCTCAATACCGAGAGCAGCAACTCCTCCAGCCTCTTTGTTCATGTCAGTATCCACCACGCCAGGCTGGACATGAAAAATGCTGAGGTTTGGCTTCGTGAAAGCCAGGGCATCCCACAGTCGATATACCGCGAACTTGGCGATACTATAAGCAGCGAATTTAGGGCCGAAATTCAAATGAGCCGCAGAAGAATTGGTCTCGATAACGACTGCATCATCGGATGCATGGCGGAGAAAAGCTTGGGCGACGAGGAGAGATCCTTTCAGGTTCTGGTCGATGCTGGCCATAAAGGCTTCACTCTCGACCTCCTCCACGCTGTCCTGAGGCCCAATGGTTGCTGCGTTGCTAACTAGGACATGAAGATTGCCGTCTCCAATGAATTCTTCGAAGGCTGTATCGACTTGCTTTTTGTTTGTGACGTCCGTGGGAGCAATGTAGACTTCGACATGAGGAAATCTTTGTTTGAGTAAGGCCTTGGTATCCACTAGAGGCTGTTCTCGACGGCCCAGGAGAGCGATTCGAGAGGCGCCAGCCTCTGCGAAGTAGACAGCCGTCTCTGCACCGATTCCAGTGCCTCCTCCGGTGATCAAGACGGTCTTCCCCTTGGCAGAAAGTTCAGGGCGGATTGGAGACAGAGACTGGTATGTTGTCGAGTGCCATGTCGACGTTGGAGACGGGAATGGAGCGGCCATATTGTTCTGAGAATTGTGATGTATTCACTTTGATATGTGAAGAGTGAGTGGAGACATTATTTCCCGCCCATGAGGCCCATTCTTATACATGTTGGAATACAGCGAGGTTATGTTAGTAAAGGGATGGTACAAATTGCGAAGCCGAATATGAAGAATCACAATTTGAAAGGTCCGGCGATGATACGACTATGATATTAGGGAATACGTCAAGCCTAATAGGCAAAATGGTAGGGCTACGGAGTTTTTGAATAGCACAAGTCCCTTTTACAAAATGTTCCGGCCGGTAACTAAGCACGATGCTGCCGTACGTGCTGACAAATTCCAGTATCTTCCTTTGGGGGCGAGGCTACAATGACCAATTTCAATGCGTATGAAGAAATACTCTTCAAGAATCTCCGATAGAATCATATCTTGGCTTCTGTCTAATTTGAAATGGCTCACGGAGAATTACAATCTGTTCTACGGTGTGGACTATGCAACAAACCATTTGATAAGCGTGAGTTGAACTGTTACCCCGCGACTGGATTGTCCTAAAGCTGATGACACATTTGCAGAATCTACACTAAAGAGACATGGGTACTATTGTCGGACTCGACAAAGTGGCAGTACTCCTCGTGTTCGGTCTTGTGTTTCCTGTGTAAAAGGAAAGACGCGTTGCGACAATAAGCGACCAACCTGTTCTAGGTGCATGACCAAAGGCAGTGAATGTGTTTATCCGGCGAGCTCGCGCCAGGCAGCCGAATCAAGAATCAAAAAGGCTGACAGCGTGTCAAACCGACGAAGGTCTCTGGTACTTTCGCCGCCGGCTACTGATGTCATTACTGAAAGTTCCCTAGGAGCTAGCAGCGATATCGACGAAATTATTGATGGCGTGCTCGCGTCATCACATCTAGTTCCCACGTATAATGTGGACAGCTATGTTGATGGCATCAACCAAGATATGGGGTTCTCGCCTTTGTTGAATCTCCCAGAGTATCAGAATGCTAGTCAAACCCCCTTGTCAGGATGGCAACCCTTTGAAGGGCAGCAAACCACCTCATTCTACAACTTGTCAATACCGACACAAGTGCCTTCCAATACTCGATCGCTCATACTGCGACCAAAAGCAACAAATGGAGGAGAGGGGATTGCTGGGTTGATTTTACATACTTTGAAATCATACCTGCGAATGATGCTGCACCACAATACCCTTCCACCCTTCATCCATCCACGGACCATATCCCCAGACTTTGATCGAGGCAATACAGAGCCCCTCACAAACTGTATCAGTTTGGTCCATATGATCGCAACCAATTTCAAAGGCAGTCGTAAGCTATTCTGGAAGAACGTGAAACTGGAATGTGAGCGCTTGCTTGAAGATGTGAGTCGAGCCTTGCGTGTGTCAGAAGTAGATCGACGTCACGGAAACTGACAAGAAGTGACAGCATCTCAAATTAAGCCCATGGGAACTGCTTACTGCCATGCAAGCCGTCTCGATCTACATCCTGATTCGACTAGACGAAGGTGCGACGGAGGAGAACGATTTTGATTCGTTATTACTTGCAGCGGTATCTGTACGTCTCACATCCATTCACCTTCGCCAGCAATCTTTCTAATAAGTCTACGTAGGCAATGTCTAAGCAACTGGGGTGTTACGATCTTATACGCAGATCACAAATCACAGATCGTGCTCCCAGTCTTGACCAAGAATGGGAAGATTGGATCTTCGAGGAATCTGAACGAAGGTTGGTACTGTCAATGCCAATCTAAAAAAAATACTCACAGATAACTGACACTATTTTCATTAGACTGTGCGTTATATACCGAGTCGTGAATTTACTCTTTTATTTCGATCCTGCGGCAATGTGTGATTTGGCCTCGGACTTCGTGATAGCCCCTTTACCAGCCAAGAAAGGACTGTGGGAAGCAAATGATGGACTCTCATGGCATGTGGAAAACAGGAGAGTTTCCAAACCACAGCCTCCTTTTGGCTTGACTAAGAAAGGCCAGGTTGTCAAGTTGACCGGAGTTGAGCCACATCATATGCATTATCTGCCTGGCTATCAGACCTTGAATGTCTCCAAAGCAGAAAGCGCTGAAAATTGGGAGGAATGGTGTTCGGGTATGGATGGCCTCGGTGGGCTTGTCATGCTTGCTGCTTCATTGATAGCCTAGGCTGTCATTAAGCCAAATATTTGGTTTTTATTCATTACAACCACTAAAGGCTATTGGTCATTATTTCAGCCTGCATAAACATGCAGGCCCTGTTCATTGATGATCAAGGTCTATGTATCCAGCGATGACAAAAGCACATCGAATACTTGCACAACCTCCTCTTTCTCCTCCTTTGACAGTTGCATTCGTTCTGTGAGAGCATATCCCTCTCTCAGTCGTGCACTGACAATCTCCTTAGGTGTCTTTGTCCTGAATGCCGCTTCAATGCTCTTTGAAATACCATGGAACGGATAGGCCACCAAGCCAATGCCAGCTGAAAATCCAGACCATTAGATATGTATGCAAACTCAACAAAAAAGAAGTGACTTACCAGAAGGCATATTTGTAGCCATCCCTAAAGCACCCCTAGCAAGTCCTTTCATTGCACCCTCTCGCCCTTCTTCAATAAATCCCTTGATCGGGTGTTTGATCATCCCCGTAATACCAGTCGTCATGCCACCCACGAAATTCTTGCCGCCGACTATCGCTCCGGATTTCCAGTCGTGGACGTTTCCGTACTCTTTGGGCTTCTCACCATAAAGTTGCGGAGCTCGTCGGAAACCCTCCGCGGCTGCATGGGGAATGTCGACGATCATACCTCGGAAATAAGTCGCTGAGAATTTGCCGAATCCCTGCAGTGTTGCTCCGGCCATGTTCGCGGCCGTTTGGAAAGGATCACTATTTGATCGATTCACTGAGGGCGTTGAGCCTGATGAATCTGTCTCCGATAGCTTCCCCGTACGACTCTTTTTGAATTCTTTGTACGGATTGTAGAACATCTCGCCGGTTGATTGTAGCATATTGGTGCCGGTGGATGTGGCGGCGGATAGAACACCTGTCAAAGGATCCCACCGGCGATTTTCGATGATGATTGGATTGATGGCATAACTGTTGTCAGAGGTTAGCACTTATCCACAGCATGAGAAAAGAAAATGTTAATATACATACCACTTGACCTGGTTTGTATCTATTCTTTTGTATTCAATCAATACATTCATGGCCGCTTTGGAAAGAGTTAGAGACTGCTTTTTTCGAGTATATGCCCATGCCGCAGGCTGGCCCGGGATAACACTGCATCGCATCCGCTGCAAGGGCAGATTGCGATGGAAGGAGTTGACAGCTGTCACCACTCCAGACTCTGTTTTCATTTTCAAAGCGATTTCCTGTGCAGCAGCTTCTGCTTCGGGCGTGAGGCAGAATTGAATTGCCTCGGCTAGATTTTGAGGATCTAGCATGGCGTGTGGAATTGGTTCAGGACCTGCGCCGGCTTTTGCGACCATGTCGCCCCAGAATGGTTGACTATTGAGATATATATTAGCCCATCCATACATAGAGGATCTGAGATACCATCCGTCATCTGGACGTAGACAGTAGACTTACTCGCCGAAGAATGGCACAATGGTAGTTGGGCGGCCATTCAACAAACCACACGCAGTCGTTCCCGCGCCTCCATGATGGACCACGGCAGACACACGCTGAAAGAGCCACCCATGTGGACAATCTCCGATGTAATAGACGTTGGTATCAGCTGGTCCCGCCAGCTCACTCCAGCCCTTTGACACAATTGCGCGTACACCAGCTCTTGAGACTGCCGCGAGGACCGTGTTGATTAGTTCTTGGGGGTCCTCGGCGACAATACTGCCGAAGCCAATGTACACAGGGGCAGGCCCTGATTGCAGAAACTCTGCCAGATCGGGTGGAGGTGTATACTCTGGCGGATCCGAGAAGAAGAAACCACAGACATCTGATCAGACATGGCGATGTTAGTCAATCAGGCTACCATGATATAGTCTGTATTCTTACCGATATGATCTGGCCAGTCGCGTGGCTTTGGAACTAAAGCAGGAGACCAACAGTAGGTCATGGGAATTTCCAGAGCTTCAGCCAGACAAGGACCCTCTGTCCTCGGAACAGGTGCCAAGTCTATTGAAGACCGGAATCGATTGATCACGTCGCCCAACCTGGAGCGATTTTGTATTAGAAGCAAAATTCAAATGAGCGTGCTGGATGGCCACACTTACCCTTGCCAGGTAAGCCATTCCACCACTCCATATGAAACCCAATTAGCTGTCCCCGGGTTTTCCATGGACCCATTTTGTAGATTAGCCAAGGGATGTGGGAATGCCTTGGTACTACTCCAGGGCATAGTGAACATGAGATGCACAGGGATCCCCAGCGCTTGCGCACAATGTATATGCGCGAAACTGGGTGGATTGGCAATAATCGCGTCCGCAACAAAAGGCTCTTGTGTCACCGGATCATCTTCGATACAAGATCTCCAGCAGCCGGTGAGCATTTCTGCGACCATGACTTGTTTCTTTTTGATTTCTCCATCGCGCAGTGTTTTAATCTGCGGGATCAGTCCAGGATTTTTAACCATGTAGGCCATGAGTTGGGCTGGATCGCCTCCAATAGGGAAGAATTCCAGGTAAGACTCCTTCACAAAGTTTTCGAAAACATTGTGAGTGGCAATGCGAACCCGATGGCCATGGCTTTGCAAGGCGTTCCCCAGTGCGATGAAGGGCTGGACATCTCCACGACTGCCCACGATCTGGATGACAATGTTCAATTTTACATCGCACCCGATCGGCTCTTCAGGTTGAGCCCGAGGTGGTGCATGATGTAGGTCTTCTTGTTGGTTGGCGATTTGCGCGAGTGATTTCGCGAGCTTGGAGTCAAGGCGCACGTCAATACGGCCATTCGCTAGAAATCACTCAATTAGCTTCGCTTCACTTGGGTATCCGAAGTTGTCAACATACTATGGGCATCGCCGGATTCAGCAGTCAGTTGGGGGTCGAGATATGGGGCATAAGGTGGGGGAGCCTGGGGCTCCCCTGATTCTCGATCAGGGGATGGCGATTTCCCCATGTTTCTGATGGTCGGAATAGACCTGAAATCAGATTCGAAGGATGAAGAGAGATTGTTAATTCATGCCCAAAAGACTCTGAGATCTGCTTTTCTTGATATCAGCTTGGTCCCTGCTTAACGACATCATCTGCCAGTGGCGAATCTCGTACTCGTGGTGCGCGATGCCCAAACAGGCAACAGAGTTCCAACGGAAGTTGCTTGGTCAGCCAATCAAACTTGAATCAGCAAACATTCTGGTGGTCCAGCAAGATAACCTTGTTCCACTTTGGATTTTCCGTTGACCAACCTCTTTCGTGCACTGCCAGCCACTCCTTTCTCCAGGCTGGTGGACTCCGTTGGTCGTGGCAAGCGGGCCGTGCAGAGTTGATCCCCCGCGGCACAGTTATTATTATGCTGGTGGCTGTGGCTGTGCTCCAGAAGTGAAAGACCTCGATCGAAACTGGTTTTATCATGTCACCTTGTCGCGTCCAGTAACCAACTCAACCAACCTGTTTCGCCTTGTCCGATCCGGCGATGGAAGGAGGGATCCGAAACTATGCCAATCGCTCGTTGTCCAGCCTGTCGTTGCCTCTGCCTGGGGGGCTTCAAGGCACGGATAAGCGCAGGCTATTATTGATTTACATTCATGGCTTCATGGGTTCGGAAGCCAGCTTTCATGAATTCCCAGCACATATTCATGATCTACTAACGAGCTTACTGGGCGAGTCGCATGTTGTATACACTCGAATTTATCCTCGATACAAGTCTCATGGCGAGTTACAAACAGCAGTGACCCAATTCAGCGCCTGGTACGTGATCGCTCTGTCCAGCAAGACGCTCGAAGGATATGCATTAACAACCCCCTTTGCAGGTTATCGCCTCACGAAGCCGATGACCTTGATGTTATCCTACTGGGTCACAGTCTTGGCGGGATTCTTGCTGCGGACGTTGCTCTTTTGCAGCAAGACGGGAGACCGAAACATCGAATTCTGGGGCTTGTGAACTTTGATGTCCCCTTTTTGGGGCTCCATCCTCGTGTAATCCCTACGGGGATCATGGGTTCTGTTCCAAGAAAAGATGTAGCCCCAGAAGATCAACTGGCAGACGAACAAGAGTCTCTTGGACTTGAGCCGGCCTACAAACCCGTCACTCCGAGCTCCAACTTCGATCCGCCTTTCAGGAATGATATTCGCCTCGTTCAACGTGGTTTCTTGAAGGGTGTTATGCATTTTGTCAACAAGAATACCGACAACCTCTCGCGCTCCGTTTTCGACCGTCTGGTGTCACCGGTCAAATTTGCAAACTGCGTCAATAACTATTCTGAGCTTCGTCAGCGGCATCGGCTCCTGATTGAGCTGGAAGATGCTGAATACAAGTCTGTGAGAGTACGATTTGTGAACTACTATACCACAAGCACTGGTCGAAAATCACGGAAAACTAAGGGGAAGACCAACAAAGAGAGTTTGAATAAACTCGACGAGACACCTACAGACGGACCTGCAGAGAAAGAGATATCTGAAGAATTGCCAGAGATGTTTGCGGAAAAGATCAAACTCAGTGATGATCTCGAACTCACGCCCCCACCTCCGCCTACACGGAAACCTCCCGAGATACCAACTACCTTGACATCGGCCGCCCCATCCAGGGCAAGCATCTCACCATCCGACAGCCAGAGCTTAAAATCTGTCTCCTCAGACTCGACCCTCGCAGCCCCAGAGATGAGCCCCGAGAATGATCGCCCCTCGATTGAATCCCCAAGCCTCGCATCATCCACGACCCTCGATCCAGAAAGCGAGAAGCTTTCTGAAAGTGTCTCCATCTCGATATCTCAATCCGATCTCAATCCAGACACTTCGAAACGGAAACTCCGCAAGTTCATCCTCTTGCCATCCCATCATTGGAAGTACAACGACAATGCTCACTGGACGCCGGTGTTGATGGAAGACATGAATGAAGTGACAGCGCATCAGTCCATGTTTGTCCCACAGGGCGCAAATTACGACTACCTTGTCGGGGATACTGTGGGACTTATCGAGCAATGGATTCAGACCGATCTCAGTCGACGGTTGATGCAAGAAAGTCTTGATTAGAAGGCTGCGTTGATGGGATTACTTGTTTCATGGACTAACGAAATATTCAACTAATTAATAATCTTTATTCGAACCCTCTGCCAACGATACTTGTAAATCATTTACGCAATCCTAGGCTATAGATCCAACTTGAATATTCACACTCAATCTGAATGAAGTGAAAGATCAAAGAAGAAAGACAGACAACTAGGTAGAAGCAGACTGTGCCCCAGCCAAAGCCGCATGTCAAATGTACCTCAAACTACGGAAGTTGCGGAAGATTTTGAAAACACCGTGTAGTGTCGCGTACATGCTGCCGCCCGCAGTGGCCCAAGCAGCGCCCTGGAAGCGCAAAGAATTGAGTGGGATGGCTCTTTGTTTTCTTGAATTGTCTGTTATCGGGCGTTAGTCAAGTCCATGGCATTACTTGGTGTCAACCCAAGGCAAGGTCCACATCACGCACCTGTAGGAATCGGCCACGATGGATGTTTTGGAAGCGTCCCGACCTGCTGGTCAAGCATGGTCTGGAAGTTACTAAAGGAAGACATGCTTCGAGTATGAGCTTTGATGAGCGTTGGGAGCTTTTCGCTGAAATGTGAGTTGACTGAGTCTTGAAGTCGTGGTTTAGGAAATGACGTACTAAGGCAGTCTTTATAAGGATTGCTGTGCCCAGTAATATTGTCTACCTTGATAACTATTAGCATCATCTGACAGCATACATAAGAGGTGGCTAATAATCAGTTGATTGGACTTTGAAGTGAAGAGAGTTGTGGTATCCTGCTATGATTCGTCTCTTGGCTTCGGGCTGCATGGTAGCCCGGGCTGGCCACCCATCGTTGGTAGGGTGGCGACTTCAACCGAGAGCTGCTAATAATTATCACTAGACTATCTTTTCCTTCGTTCCCAGTATCATTAAAGCTCCATTGGAGCTGATTGCACAAAGTAGCGCTCAAACAAGCCTTTTTGGCCTCTGAAATTGGATCAAAAGACTCCATCACCCCTCACACAAAAGTGATCACCGATTTTCCAACACCACCTTTCGAATCATACACGACCTGGCATGCATCTCGCACAGCCTTGAGATCTTTGTACGGGGCTTTAGTTCCAACAACAGTACGCACTTTCCCAGCGTCAACCCACTCGGCAATGGAACCCAAATCCTTAGCGTTCGGTTCTAGGAAGATGGCCGAGTACTTGACGCCGTATCGCGATGCACGCATGGTACGGATTCGATCCAGCACATTTAGCGCGAGTTTGACGGCAAACGGTACTGTCGCCCTGTTATTCTTATCAGGCGAGAGCCGCATGACACTCGAGTTCTGTAGGGTATCTCCCGAGGTTAGGATGGCGATGGAAACTATGGCACCGGTCGGTCGCATCAGCGACAAATAGTTCATGGAGTCTCCAGTCGTGTCGAAAAGAAAGTCAACCGACTTGGCAGGAATGACAGTCTTTGGATCTGTCTTTCTGTAGTCGATGACTGTTGATTGACTCGTTAGTTTGTCTAAAATGAGTAAAGGGGTAAGGCGAATGTCCTACTTTCATCCACGACACCATCACCCAGAAGTTCCTTCACTTGAGGGACCTTGGAAGTTGAAACAGTCGTGATGACTTTGCCGGCCTTGAGTACATTCTTGGCCAACTGGCAGGCGAAGAGTCCGGTACCACTCACTGCCACACAAGGTAAGCTTTTGTTGTACAACTGTACAATTCGTGAGAAACATACATCCAGCAGGTACAAACACAGTCTTCCCCTCGAGACTACCAGGGTACCCTCGAAGTGCCTGTAGAGCGGTCATAGCCGCCAATGGAATCGATGCCGAGTCTTCCATGGACAGGCTGTTTGGCTTCAAAGCGACAAAGTCTTCGGTTGTTCTTGCCAGCTCACTCCACGCGCCTGAGGTCAGATTGCTCGCGTTAGTTACCAAAAAATTGAATTAAGATTTGAATTCGTATGAAATACCTCGATGGCATTCAGGAAGACGAGCAAAAACCTCATCGCCGACTTTGAAACGGGTCACTTGAGACCCGATTTCGGCAACAGTACCGGCGCAGTCATAGCCAATCTTGTAGGGGAAGCTATCGCAAGGACAATTAGAGAAAAAAACATCATCTATCAGAGTGACATAGCGAGAACATACCTGTCTTTCAATACTGCTTTTGACACACCCGATGCCTTCTTTACATCGATCGGATTGATACTGGCAGCATGGACTTTGATCACGATGTCATAGGGCCCTTCCACGGTCGGCGCGGGAAGCTCGCTCAGTTCGTAATTTTGAGGCGTGGCATAATTTGAGATATTGATGGAAAGCATAATTCAGAGAATGATAGCCTACAGGTTATCGTAGATCTTCAATATCCAATACAATCTGTAACGAACATTCGTTCGAGGCGTTGAAGTTAAGGTGTTGGTAAACCTAGTCTCATTCGGTTCGGGCAAATGAATCCGGCCGACGGGAACGGATGAAGAGTAATCAGCATCGCAGATCATCCCTTTCTTCTGAATCCCGATCTTATTCGGCTTTGGTTTGCCTCGGATGCCATCTTTGAATTGTGTTGAATTTATGCATAGATCACTGTTGTAATATTCATCTTCCATTGGCGTTCTAGCGTTGAGACAGAGGATATTCGAAAATCCTGGGGTACCATCTCAAATAAGGCATCTAGCGAGAATTGCCTCACTTCATTGCAACTGCTCTGTTACGCTTGGAAAATGTATACACTACATGTATATGGCAATTCAATTGAGGTTGCCCACGAAAACCGTTTGATCGCCAGTGCGAGGGCAAAAGTGGCAGGTGTAACAATCTTACAGTTGCTTGCCGTCACTTCCACTCGGCTTCTCAGGAGCAACAACAGTTCTTGAGTAAAGGAACCTCAAGTTTGAACCATTCCGGAGAGGACCGGGTCTAGATTTGAGAAATCTCATCTTTTACATATTTTCTAGAAAGTCTCTTCTTTTCAACTCGATAGATAGATTGCATTCTAGCTAGAATGAACCACACGTATTTGAAAAGATCGCAACTAGTCTGGTTATTATTGAGGAAGCTAAGAACAGCGAGTAATCAAAAAGCAAATTAGTTCAAGTTACCAATGAGACCAAATCAAGATGACTTCTTTGTTTCCTCCGGATACCCATCCCCAGTACCATTAGGAGCACAGGGTCTTAAACAATACACCGTGGCATACGGCTCGTGGCCGTCACCTGGCACTTACTCGAGCAGCATTGACTATCCGCACCACACAATTCACCATTATTGATGCACATCATATCACCAGTGCGATCTTCCGGTAGACTGCAGATATTCCTCGCCCCTCCCACGGTGACCTCATTGCAGACAAGTGGACGATCACAGTCATCGTTGTTAGTGCAAGAGACACCATAAAACCTATCCATCTTATCGAGGCACTGCATTTGATCTCGATTGAACAAGCCATGCCGACAGACCAGTTCAGGATTACAATGGGAATCATCCATACACTTAGCACCGAATTGGCCCTCGGGTTTGGCACACATGGAATTGCACATGCCGGAGAGGCAGGAATCGGGGCTGGTGCATGGTTCCCCGATGAGTTTTTTGACGTCGCACCTTTCTAGGTCTCTATTGCAGAACCATTGTAGAGCTGGACAGATGCGGATGTTGTTGGGCCCGCAGGTCATGTCTCCAATAGCCTTGTTTACGGCGTCTTGGTTCTCGCCGAGGAGGAGGTCGTTTGTGAGTCCGTTGATGTAGACATCTAGGGGGATGTGGTGGTATCGGTAGTAGTAGAGGACCTCGGACGGTATCAATGAGACGTCGATGTCCGAGTTAGGACGAACTCGAGGAATTGCGAGGGTCGCGGGGATCAGAATAGTGAAAAGGGTAGCGACTGTGGTATGCATCTTGCTGATGATAAAGCCTTTTTATTCAATTTCTTTCTTGGAGAGAGAAGAGGATGATGAGGTGGTGAACATGATGGAGAGGTGCTGATGGATGCATTCTTATAGCCCTCGAAGGCCTAGATCTTCGATGTCTCTGTACGATGGCGATGAAGAAAAGACAGGGTTGTCTTCAACTCACTGGAGAGACCTCCTATCTCCGAGTATCCGGATTCAACTGTGGCCTGCTTCAGTTTAGGACAGGCTGTTTCGATAGCATTTGCTTGGTCTTCTAGGGATGACAAGGTGACGTGCTTGGATGCTCTGAGAGCTCGATGGAGCCTCAGTGATTTGTCGTCCAAATATATCCGTGATTATGCCATATGTAACTGTTAAAGATCCTATGGAAGCGTTTCCTCTGGAATTCCGGGAGCTGGGAACCGGATCAAACGTCTGCAAGGTGGCGAAACATGACCGATATCCAGATCTATACTGGATTACTGATTGGCCGGCCTACTTGTAGGGAGGATCTCATCATGAAAAGCTACTGCGAGGCTCATAAATGTGACTACCCAGTAGTATAGGCTCTACCTTAAGTGCTCTATGTAGTAGCTATGTGTAGACACGCACAACGTTATGGATATGAACCATTCGATCGGCCGTGCAAGATATCTTGGTATTATAAAGGAAACTACAATTTTTGGCAATAGGCTTACCAGAGATTGAAATGTTCAACACTTAAAAGCACTTGATTCTTTTTTCGACTTGGCTCAATTTCACAAAGGGGAAGCCAAGTCGAAAAGAGTGCGTCAATGGACAGCAGAAGCCCCTGGCCATACAGACAGCGCGATATGAAGCTTCTTCAACAAAGTACAATTTTCCCGATAGGCCACAGCCCTGAGGGCGTTGTCTGATTAGCTGGTGTGCTGATCGTTACTGTTTGCCTCGAAGCTTGGCTTACACAGACGTGCAGATGGGTGCATCTCGTAGAAAGCCCCTCTTCCCGAGTCTATTGGATCAGCGGCTGATGCATCTCGGAAGCTCAGGCCTGGTGAAAATGGGGAGCCATGTGTCAGGTGGTTATTAAAAGCCTCACGGGTGATTCTGGCCGAAGTTAGTATTCTCTGGAAAGCTTTCTATGTGAAGGTATTCATAGTATGGTACACATCAACTGTAGGATGGAACTATAGCTAGTACTTAGTAGAAGAGTCAACAGAGCTGTAGACTCGAGCATCACCATCAGCAGTATCCAAACACGGAGGGATCTAGGATCTACTTGAACCAGTAGTCTTGTGGAGTACTAGTACTCCAGTGTTTACTGCGACTCTCGAGTCTACAGCACTCCACCTCGCCCCCCTCCCCACCGTGCCACCAGGACACACATCCAAGCTGCAGCTTGCAGTGGACTGACATGGATGCATGTGATGGCCCCTCTTTTTCTCCTCTTTTATGTTCTCCCAGGTCGTCTTCGTGTTTCTGTCCTTTTCAATCTTCCTTGAGTGAGACTGGATAAACTACTCTACTACTTGAGTTGGGCAGCCCTGTACAGCGCTTGTCCAGTTTCACGACCCCGGGAAGACACAACAGCAAGACAATCAATCAGTACAGTACAAAAGACCTCGAAAACAAAGACTTTGTGGACCCCTACATCGTGACTATTGGCTTCCTATTCGCTAGCCAACCGAATTCAGTGGATTCCTAAGGACTTCCCGACTGAAAAGTAAGAACAGAAGCAAAGTTCGGGTGTCCCAAACGCCGAGTCCGACCAGACTCGACGGAGGAGTCACTCCGACAGACACTGACGTATTGGGGTCTCTTCCCAACAGTTTCACTTTGACTTCATATTGCTCTCAGAAGACCCAACCTCCAATTCCATTGCCTGGGATCCAGACTACCGAATTAAATCCCCGGTTCTGCGGTAGCTCTCGGTAAGAGTGCCCCGTCATCACCTCCGCACATGTGCCGTTCCGCTCTCAACACGATTCCGCCGAGAATTTTGCTGACAACAGAGTCTCTCCACAGATCCGCGTTGCTCAACCAACAAGTTTGAAGCTACCGACCCCGGCTCTTTTCACCCTGACCTGTGCACGATCCTTATAACGGAATCGCGTGGTTATCACCCGTGATTACAATACCACGCCCTGATCAGAGGCTCTGGTTTTCCCCCAGCATCTTCCCGTGTGCCCCGTGTCAACACGATCCCTTGAACAAACCTCAGAGAGCGAAAAGTCTACCTGCAACCGCCCGTACACGATGGCGGAACAGCCTCGCATCCTGCGGCCTCGCCCACGCCGTGCCTTCGAGGTCACACCTGCGTCCAACGAGTCCTCCGCTCCTCCTACGCCGAGCGAACCCTCTAACGCCGATTTCCTGAACGCCCCGGGTGCGGACACGGCACCCAATTCCACCAGTGTCAGTCGCACGGGTTCGATCTTGAACCTGACCTCCTCGACACTGTACGGCATCTATTCTCCGACCGCGTTCGACAGTCTTCGTGATGAGTCCAGCCCCTGGGGCACCGAAGCTCACACCCCTGCGGCACAACATCCCCCAGAGCCATCGCAGCGAGCAGCAGCGAAGTCTGCCCTGGAGCCCCGTCGGTTTGCTCTGCGGCGGACGCGCTCGCGACTCAGTCATGGCATGTTCCGTGGCGTCGTCTTGCCACAAGCGTTGAGCAGCGCCCTCCTGTTTGGCTTTGGAATTGTCTACGGAGTCATTACCGTGCATTTGCACGATAATCACTGGATTACTCCAGTCAAGCTGGAGAACATCCACTATTACGATTCATGGCAATACTTAGGCTTCTGGGGAATGGCGGGCATTGCCCTCGGAAATATTTTGCCCTGGCTGGATAGTTGGCGCGACAGCGAGCTGGCGGAGGACGATTCGAAGGAAGATGACGATGCGAATCGCACGCCTTCATGGGTAACTGTCGCCCGCAGTGTCGGTGCATTTGTTGGCATTGCCTTTGCTATGGTTAGTCCATCGCATCAGCCCCTATTGCTGTTGATCCACTGCTAACAACTAATCTTTCTAGCGACGACTCCCATGGCAATCTACCACCCAGGCCTCGCTGACCCTTGCCCTCGCAAACCCCGTCCTCTGGTACCTCATCGACCGCACCTCGACCGGCTTCCTCCTCTCCACCGCGGTTGGGCTGACCGGAATGAGCTTGGTTCTGGGATTGAAGCCAGAGCTGATCCCTGCCTCCAACGGTCCGACCTTTGGTACCACACTGCTGAATGGCACTGGTTGGGAGCATGCGTTGGGGGCAGAGATTTCACAGGAGAGCATTGCGGTCCGCACCTGGGTCGCCAGTGTCATTTTCTGCGCCTGCGTGTGTTTCGGCAACATTGGCCGTCAGCTTGCTATTGGCGTTCGCAGCAGAGATACCCTCAAGTCATGAAGCGATCATGAAGAATTTCTTTCAAGTCAGCAGGGCGATTACCGTCGCTGCTACTGAGGCAGAGCATACATTATTTGTTGACTGAGATGGGCATGTTTATTATTCATTATACGGAAATGTGTCGAATATTATTTGATAGATGTAATACGAAAAAGCTTTCGGACTAAGTATTGACTACTTGGAGAAAAATATATGGAATGCTTTGAGTGAAAAATTTTTTGGATTTTGTAGATAACTTCTGAATTTTTACGTGATGATTGTACAGTCAATCATTGCAATTCCTACCACATGAACCCGAAGGCCAGGCAGGTACTGCACCCAAGATCGACCCTGTCCAGTCAAGCTGTACTCGGTCTCCATTCTCTATGACGATTTCCGTACTTCCTTGGACGAATCCTCGTAGGAACGCTTTTTGAGAAGAATGTTGTTATTTTGCGTTGTTCATGAAGAAGAAAAGAAAAAGAAGAGGAAATGTCCGCGGCGAAAATTTGTTTATGAAGCCCGCTGTTGATCACATGACCTGCTGAGTCACTCCAGCCTGGCGATTGGGCCCCGATGCTGCACCGTCTGTACGGTAATCCTGTCGTGGTTGGTTTTGTGATTTGGTGGGTATTGATCGTATTCCGCCCGTATCACATTACCCCCACCGTCCGATTGCGGCCGAACCCCGCGGCGGGACAAATTTATTTCTTTTTCACTCTCGTTCAAGCTCTCATACCCCGTTGTTGCTTGAATTTAGGTATGTGGAATCGGATTTTATCTCCATTTGAAGCTCAATTGAAGCTTGTCTTGAGATCTTGCTTGCTGACTAGCTCCCAGTGTCGACCAACATCATGTCTCAAAAGTCCGGTAGGCGCGCTTGGCCTTGATATTGTTCCCCGGATCGTGTGCACGGTAGTCTGGAGGGTCTATACCCGGAGTCAATGCTGACATGCTTGTGTTTCTTTCGAAACAGCTATCGTCTCCGTCTACGATAAGACGGGACTGCTGGATCTGGCCAAGGGCCTGGTCAAGCAGAATGTCCGTCTTCTTGCCTCTGGCGGTACCGCCAGGATGATCCGTGAGGCTGGCTTCCCTGTCGAGTAAGTGTGCTCTTTTGGTCTCGTGCGATTGAATCAAGTGCATTAGATGCAGAGGTTGAGCTATATGCAAGACTATGCCAGCTACTAAAGTTGTCCCCGCTAACAATACCTATATAGGGACGTCTCCGCCATCACCAACGCCCCCGAGATGCTTGGTGGCCGTGTCAAGACTCTCCACCCCGCCGTCCACGGTGGTATCCTTGCCCGCAACATCGAGTCGGACGAGAAGGACCTCGCCGAGCAGAAGATCTCCAAGGTTGACTTCGTTGTGTGCAACCTGTACCCCTTCAAGGAGACCGTCGCCAAGGTTAACGTCACCATCGACGAAGCTGTCGAGGAGATTGACATCGGTGGTGTGACTCTACTCCGCGCCGCGGCCAAGAACCACAAGCGTGTGACTATCCTGTCAGACCCGACTGACTACCCCGAGTTCCTCAAGGAGCTTGAGGCCGGTGAGATCGCCGAGGCCAGCCGCAAGCAGTACGCCCTGAAGGCTTTCGAGCAGACCGCCGACTACGACACTGCTATCTCTGGCTTCTTCCGCAAGGAGTACGCCGGCAATGGCCTGTCCCAGCTCTCTCTCCGCTACGGTACCAACCCTCACCAGAAGCCCGCCTCTGCTTTCATGGTCCAGGGCAAGCTGCCCTTCAAGGTCCTGAACGGTGCCCCCGGCTACGTCAACCTGCTTGACGCCCTCAACGCCTGGCCCCTGGTCAAGGAGCTCAAGCAGGCTCTTGGCTACCCTGCCGCCGCCAGCTTCAAGCACGTCTCTCCCGCTGGTGCCGCTATCGGTGTTCCTTTGAACGAGAAGGAGCGCAAGGTCTACATGGTTGATGACATCAAGGGCATTGAGTCCTCTCCTCTGGCTCAGGCTTACGCCCGTGCCCGTGGTGCCGACCGCATGTCCAGCTTCGGTGATATCCTCGCCCTCAGCGACATCGTCGACACCCCCACCGCCAAGATCATCTCGCGCGAGGTGTCCGACGGTGTCATTGCCGCCGGCTACGAGCCCGAGGCTTTGGAGATCCTCTCCAAGAAGAAGGGTGGCAAGTACCTCGTCCTCCAGATGGATGAGAACTACAACCCCGCTCCCGAGGAGTCCCGCACCCTGTACGGTGTCCAGCTCTCCCAGCACCGCAACGACGTTATCATCACCCCCAACAAGACCTTCAACAACGTCATCACCCCCAAGGGCGCTTCCCTGCCCGAGGCCGCTCTCCGTGACCTGACTGTCGCCACCATTGCCCTGAAGTACACTCAGTCCAACTCGGTCTGCTACGCCCTCAACGGCCAGGTCATCGGTCTCGGTGCCGGCCAGCAGAGCCGTATCCACTGCACCCGTCTGGCCGGTGACAAGGCCGACAACTGGTGGATGCGCTTCCACGACCGTGTCATCAACATCAAGTGGAAGCAGGGCACCAAGCGCGCCGACAAGAGCAATGCCATTGACCTGCTCTGCTCAGGCCAGACCCCTCGCAACGATGCCGAGAAGGTCGAGTACGAGCGCGTCTTCGAAGAGGTCCCCGCTCCCTTCACCCAGGAGGAGCGCGAGGCCTGGCTCCAGAAGCTCGGCGAGGTTGCCATCTCCTCCGATGCTTTCGTAAGTTTTTCCCCCTTAGGTGACAACCCTTTGGCTGTAAGCAGACGCACTGACCCTCCACCCTAGTTCCCCTTCATCGACAACGTCTTCCGCGCCGCCCGCTCCGGTGTCAAGTACATTGCCGCCCCTACCGGCAGCCAGAACGACACCCCCGTCTTCGAGACTGCCGAGAAGCTTGGAATCACCTTCGTTGAGCAGGGTGTCCGTCTGTTCCACCACTAAATTGGTTTATATGGTTTGAAGGAGCGAAGTTTCGGGTATACCCTTTCGGGACAAAAAAGAAATTTAGGTTATGATGATGATAGCTTTCTTTGTTTATGATTAGAAATTTACACATATTTTGATTGATTCATTTGTCCTCTTGGTGGATGGTTGGATTGGTTGGGTTGACAAGGGAGGTTTTTCCTGGATTTCTGGGGTTAAGCAAGGTCGGAAGGGATGATGCTTCTCGGTGTTGACACATTCTGTTCTATTCACCGACGGTGTGTACTACAAACGGGAATAGTTAGGATAAAGTGTATTCAGATGGTGGTCGTAGTTAGGCTTAGGAAGACGTTTTAACTCTGATCTCCCCGATGTCACATTAGCCTCCAACAGCCAGGGCCCTGAATCGATCTCGTGCCATCCCATCCAGCGTGGAGGGTCGTATCACCGGCAACTTAAGCTTTTGAGTTTTTTGGACATCTCATGTGGTTATATTGAGTACCACCTTTTCATACTGTCTGCTTCTAGCCATGAAAATACAGGGGATAATCGAAGGGGAAAGCCAAGTGCATCCCTAACTAAATCAAGGTGTTTAGTGCGCCTCGGTTCTCGGAACACCTACATTCCTCCTCTAGATATCAAGAATGCTAGATCCTTTCAAACAACTTTTGTGAACGAGATTTTACAGTCCCTTCCCATTAGTATCAGTGATAGACGTAGTGTTCGTGGTCAGAATCCGACGTCGGGATGGCTTGTACTTCCCCCCATCCCCCCCCCCAATCCCTTCACTGACAGTCACTGCCTTGCACAACGAAGGTTAATTTCGTCGCGTCCATGTGAGCCTTTACATATTTGGGCGTGCTAGGCACCTGGCATCTATCGAGGACTATAAAGGCACCAACACGCTGCATTGATACTGAATAGGAGGTTAGATCTCGAAAGTGGCTCCGATGTATTATTCGACACAGCTTTCTCCGGGGTATAAAATGCGATTTTAAACATTATCGTATTGCGACTCTCGATCCTTCCATTCACGATGCCTTCATTCACATCAAGCTTGATATCCATCTCACTAGCGCTCTTCAGTTCTGCCAGCGCCCAATCTCCCAACTACTGTCCCCTCCTCGGCCCAATCTATCCCCTTCCAACAAATCTCTCAAACGACCCAACCTTCGCCATCGCAGTTCAAGATATAACTTCAATCCTCGACCAAGTCACCACCAATGGCAGTCTATCCAATACATCAATATCCGTGCAAATCTTCGACGCAACCGAGTCCGGCCCATTATTGAATTTCGCTTATACTGCCGACAATATAAACACCACGCTGGGTGTGAGCAAAGTCGACCAAGACACGGTATTCCGCGTGGGAAGTGTATCGAAGTTATGGACGATGGTACTGTTTTTGATTGAAGAAGGTCTATGGCCGTTTCAGGAACCTGTTGCGAGATTTATCCCCGAGCTAGCCCGGGCTGCGGGTGAGCTGCAGTGGGATCCGAGGAAGAGGAGGGATAGTATTAATTATGCGCATTGGGGGCATGTTTCGATGGGGGAGTTGGCCAGTCATTTGGCTGGGATTGCTAGGGATTGTATGTCTTTCTCTTTCATTTTGTTTCGTAAGAGGGCACGCTGACTTTGATACGAATGTTTAGATGGTGTGCTTGATCTTTCGGGGATGGCTTCTCAGATGGAGCAGCTGGGTTTCCCGGCGCTTCAGCCGTCTGAGATTCCACCGTGTGGGAATCCGAATCCTTGCAGCAGAGAGCGTATGTCAACATTGCCTTCGCTTATGATGGTATTTATTTGGCTAACGAAGGTGTTCATGTAGAATTTTTCAATGGGCTCCTTCAAAGTCATCCCATTGTACCGACATCTTCAACCCCGATCTACTCAAACGCAGCTTTCCAGATTCTTGCGTATGCATTGGAAGCCATGACCGATCAGTCATACGCAGAACTGCTGCAACGAGATATCATTGCTCCTCTCGGGCTGAATGGAACCTACTACACGACACCCAACATCTCCCTTGGTGTTATTCCCAATGATTCAGGTGAATACTGGTGGAACTTTGATCTCGGTGATGAAGGACCGTAAGTCCAGTCTTCTTAACCCTCGACACGTCCATGTCGCAAGCTGACACTGTTCCACCTAGTGCTGGAGGCATCTACTCTAGTACAAGAGATATGGCAACACTGGGCCAAGCAATCCTCAGTAGCTCACTATTCCCCTCATTCATCACCAGACGATGGATGAAGCCCGCCACACATACATCATCACTTGACTACTCCGTGGGGGCTCCCTGGGAGATAGTCTCATTCGGCGATGAACGCCCTATCGACATTTATTCAAAAGCAGGCGATATAGGCAGCTACTCATCCATCATCGCCCTCTCACCAGACCACAATGTCGGCTTCACAGTTCTTGCCGCCGGCGCAGACGGACATGCAAAAGTTGCTTTAGTGGCAGATCTTATCTCGGTCATTCTCATTCCTGCGCTTGAGCAGAGTGCCAAAGAGCAAGCTTCTGCGAAATTCACTGGAGATTATGCGGTAACTGATGGTGTTAACTCTTCGATAGCACTCACGACAGACGACGGGCCAGGACTGCTGGTTACGAGCTGGGTCAATAATGGAACTGATATGATCCAGTCTTTGATGACTATGGGGCATGTTACCGATCCCGACGGCTTTAGCATTCGGTTGTATCCGACTGGACTTGAGAGTCCAGGGCAGATGTCGTTCAGGGCTTTGATGCCCCCTACACTCTCTACGGCTGGGAATGGGCCGTTTACATCGTCTTGCATTAGTTGGGTTGTAGTCGATGGACAGGTTTATGGCAATGTGGGCATCGATGAGTTTGTTTTTAATCTGGGTGAGACGGGTGTTGTCAAGAGTATAACACCTAGGGTGCTTCGTACTACTTTACCGAAGACTTGAAGTCATGATTTAATGAAATTGTATATTTTGTCTCGACGATGTGCTGTGTTTTGTTCAGTACTACTAATTCAGTTAATTTATATATTGAGTGACAGAAAGATGAACCTATTTAAAACGGTAACAATGTTTCTTGGTCATGCCAACCTTGATTTTTCTAAGTTGAGGTACTTTCTGAATGTCTGTTAGGCAGTCTGAAAGAAAGGAATCCTCCATTTTGGATTCTTTATGTTTTCTGCAGTGATGCCAAGCAGGCCAATCAGGGGATGCCGTGTTTGTGATGCTGCGACCCGCATATTACCCAATGCGGTTAGGCTGCCCCATTTAGGGATAACGCCTTATCTCGCCCCTACTCTTAAATTTTCCATCAAACACCCTTCTCTGGTTTTTTGATTTTTCATTAAACCTCAGATCAAGATGGAAGGAATCCAAATTCAAGATGATGCTCAGCCATACTCGAGTATGGCTGGGAAGCTGGATCCCAGACTGCTGAAAGCCCTCGACGTGATGGGATTCTCGCACATGACGCCTGTCCAACAGCGTGTTTTGACGGAACTTCCCACTTGGCGCACCGACTGCCTGGTCCAAGCCAAAACAGGCACTGGCAAAACCCTCGCCTTTTTGCTTCCAGCTCTGCACTGTCTTCTGCAGCCTCACGCGGCACCTCCCAGAGGCCAGGTGGCCATTTTGATCATCTCGCCAACCCGTGAACTCGCCCAGCAAATCGCCGTGTCATGTGATCAATTGACATCGCAGCTTGCGCAGCCTTTGGAGTGTCATATTGCTGTCGGAGGAACTGCTCGGGCCTCTGCTCACTCTCGTTTCATGAATGGAAACCCGTCTATTCTGGTCGCAACCCCGGGACGTCTCAAGGACTACCTCTCTGATGAGTACACCGCCGAGAAGCTGGCGAACTTCCAAACCCTGGTCTTGGATGAAGCGGATACGATGCTTGAGAGCGGCTTCTTGGCCGACGTGAAGCAAATTCTGCAGCTCATTCCTCCTAAGAAAAATGGCTGGCAAGGCATGTGTTTCTCGGCCACGCTCCCGCCTAAGGTCAAGGATGTGGTCAAGGTGGTGTTGAAGTCTGGCTACACAAGCATTTCGACTGTCCAAGAGAATGAAACCCCAACCCATGAGCGGGTTCCCCAGTACCACGTCATCATCCCATCCGTGGCAGAGACCTTCACAGCCCTCGCATCTCTGTTGGATGTCGAGATCAACCAATGCTCCAAGATCATTGTCTTCGGTGTTACTGCCAACATGATTGCTCTCATGGCCAAGGTCTTTGGTCAAGGCTTGACCCCATTGAAGGTATTTGAGATCCATTCCAGACTCAGCCAGGGCGCTCGCACGAGAACCACCGATCAATTCAAGGAGGCATCTTCCGGAATCCTGTTTGCCTCGGATGTCATCGGTCGTGGCATGGATTTCCCCAACGTCGACCTGGTCGTCCAAGTCGGTCTGCCACCAAACGGCGAGCAATACGTTCACCGCGTCGGTCGTACCGCCCGTGCAGGCAATGACGGCCGTGCCATTATCCTCCTTACCCCGGCCGAGTCTTTCTTCATGAAGGTCAACCGTCACTTGCCCATTCAGCCCCATCCCGAGACAAAGGCGGTTCTCGAGGGCGCCGCTGCATACGTAGACCCCGTTACCCAGGCGATGTACAACATCGATGAGGAAGTCAAGCAGCGCGCCTACTCGTCATACATTGGTTTCTTTGCCGGATCCGGTCTCCTGAAGCAGGTCCGTCTTGACAAGCCCGGCTTGGTCCAACTTGCCAACGAGCTGGCCATCAAGGGCATGGCTTGCCCTGAGCCCCCACCAATGGATAAGAAGGTCATTGGCAAGATGGGTCTGAAGGGCGTTCCTGGTTTCAACTACGCGACTGGAGGTGATTCAAACGGACGCAGTGCTCCCAGAAATCGCGGCAACCAGAATCGTGGTAACCAGGCTCGCGACAACCAGGATCGCGGTAACCAGGCTCGCAGCAACCAGGCTCGCGGCAATCAGAATGGCAACAGACGCGATGCCCTGAGCCCTGGTGCCGGCCAAGGTGGCTCTCGAGGTGGTGTTGAGAAGAGCCGCGGTGGTCGAGGTGGCCGTGGAGGCCGTCGTGGTGGAGGTCGTGGCGGCAAGCCCCAAGCTGCTGCTGCATGAATTCGTTGAGGTCATGACCATGTCTGGCTAGAAAGGCCAGCTATTTTCTTTTTCTTCATGAGGATATTACACCCCGGCGTTCAAGGACATTCTGTTGCATGCTGGAAATAATCACATAGACCTTAGAATTCTCAATGATGAACTCACATGAACATGAACATAAAATGATTCATCCGTGCCCTCGCTTCCAGTTTGAATAGACATAGATCACAGTCGAGTATCGTCGCAAGTATCACCAGGGACATGTTACTATCAATTGTAGCTTTGTACACCTAGATAGATAAGCTCGTCTGTCTGCTACGAACCAACCAACAACTATCCCGGTTCAGAGCCTCAACCCTTAGGTACCTAGCCCTTGATTGACATGTTCTTCAATCCCTGCTCAACCATAAGCCACACGACCTCCAAGCCTTACGAGCACCAAGAGCGAATAACCAGCATTCTTATCCGGTCATTCGTGCATACCGCCAGCGACCGAGCATGTCCCATAGCCCTTTACTGTACATACATAGTCCTGCAGGCATGGAGGGGTGCATAATGCCTTCTCATAGTCCTGTTGTGCATAGACACTCCCATCCATAATAGGCAAAATCTGGCATGGCATGGCATGGCCAACCCGCCAACATCCGCCAGACGCGGGTCAGCAGACCCCATGCGATTATCTGCAGGACATCAATCGGGACATATGAGCTATTTGGTGCATGGCGCGTGACTAGGAGGAATGCTCGGCACGGAACGGCATGGATGATATAGGGCGGGGCACACGGAGTACCTGACTACACTCCCTGTAAATCCACTCTCAGAACTCAAATGGGAATAGACAACATGTGCATGCCAAACCTAGCAAGCACTGAAGCAGACCCATACCCAAGTTGATCCCGATCCCGCGCGTATCCGTGTCCTAGATCGCGGCGTGGACTGGGGTATACTGACCTTTGTGACCTCATCATGCGGGAGACTGAGGAATGTGGACCGGGCACCGGGAGACTAGTGTTAAAGGAGGAAGCCACGAGCTACTGAAGTCTGAAGGTATGTTATGTTATGACCATGAGGCTTGGTTTACGGTAGATGCGGAGTTGTTAGGTAAGGTAAGGTATGCTAGATGGATGTTGTGCGAGGTAGGGTTGGAGCATTGTACCACAACATATAGATGCATAAGAGTGAACGACCGAGACCGAGAAGTCAGAACACGTGGGTAGGGTTATCTCTGCAGTGTGGTTATGCGCTCTCCAGAAAAGAAAAGAAAATAGATCTATCTCTATGATGTACTTTGTATGAGTGTCTATTGATCAGCCTCGGAAAATTTCAAGACCCTGACCCGCAAGCGCAGAATAATGGAGCCTGACAACAATAATATGGGACCGCAATAATAACAATAACGGTAGAACCACCACGAACCACAAGGCGTGATAAGGCTGAGAGCATAACTTGTACGATTACGAATAAAATAAGAGAACTATCCATGAAAATTGTGCAAACAGCGGATCCACAATAATGGACCCATCTGTGTGGCGGGTCGGCGTCGGAGTTCGGGGGTTCCGTTCAGCGAACTGCAAGAGTCAGCGTCTGTCAGAACAGAGAGAAAGTCTGTTTTGAGTCTGTCCGTTCTCCGTTCCAAGTTCCCGTCTCCGAGAGATGAACGCCGAGGTTCCGGATGAATTCACTTTTTGTGCAAGTGATCCTTCAGTGTTGAGTCATGTGGACAACTAGACACTAGGATGGGAATTGATATGCATGAGGATACTGCATTGTATCTGGGTCTTGTTTGAATACAATTGTTATCATTATTATTTAGAAGATCATTCTCAGGGTCCAGTGTTGAGCCGCTTAGATAAGAAAGTCGGGGTCTCAATGAGGTTTGTGCATTGAAAGACAGCATTGTAGAGTCTCCACTTATCAATTAGAGATCGGAGTTTTCTCAGTTAGCAAGTCCATGTGTGGCAGTCTGCCGGTCCTTGCTTTTACTTTAATTCATGAGAACGAGTCTTTGTATCCTCTTGCCAGGACTCCAGAAGATGGACTTGTGCAGATACACATTATTGTGCACATCATGCCGCCTGCCTAGTGCAGCCTCACCGCCCAGTATTATTAGCTGGAACTACCGGCAGAAATCCTTGATGCCTCGGCCTCCAAATGAAGCGCAATTACACAGTAGAAACAGACCATAGAATAAGAAATATGGTCACAATTTGCCTACAGCCATAAAGACTAGATATCACACATCTTATCAACTCCATGACGCATACCAACTACTCTCTGTATTGACTATCACAATCGCATCTCGGCCAGCCCATCAACACACCGACCAGCCAAACTGACATCATCGACCTGTCAAAGTGGACCCCATCGGCCTCGGAAACATCGCAACAAATCGCCGAGCGATCACTGGAAAAAAAAATTCAATTTTTTCTGATCTCCCATCAAATCGAATCCACAAATCCACTAACTGGCCGAACCAGGCAAACTCTTCGGACGAATCCGAATCCCGCATCTCGCATCTGACTCTGGCTGACAGCCTCATTATTGGACCAACAGTAATCTGTTGTCAAATTGTCTGTGCCATGACAGATGTCTGTGTACGGAGTATGTGACTGTGTGTGTGTTGTCTGCACTGACACTACTCAACAGCCCTGCCTTACACATGGCAGGGCCATTACCTAACTCCGTTGCGCGGCTGAAGTCCTCATATCACCGAGGAAATTCGGACGTGGCGGCTTCTAGACCTATCGATGGAGTTAAGCAGTGATAATGCATCTTGTTTCAACATAACCTCAGGTGCTGCTCTGTTCTGGATTAGTGATGATGTAGTTTGGAGCATTCGACCACCAGTAAATATCATGTCATTTCTCTCGGCGGTCGTTCATCCGCATGTTTGGGCCGGGGATCCAACATTGAGGCTTCTCTGTCTAAATAGGGAAAATCGTATTCGCAAACGTAGGCATCATCATAGGGCTGTTCGTAAAGTTGGCACCTTTGAAACTTGCCCGGTGGAGAGGCTTAGGTAACAAACTACACCTCATTGATCCACACGAAACAGAAAAAAAAATCCCGTTGGGCTGGAAAGGGAATCCACTGCGAACCGCCGTAAACCGCAAAGAAAGTTGCAAAGCCACTCTTAGGCTGGGCTTCTGGGCACGCCATGGCGAGCTGAGCCGCCAATTTTCTTACCTACGCGGCTCGTTTCATATTTTTCGTGGCATTCTAAAATCCACACTGAGACACAGCCATCAGCCATTATTACATGAGTCTTAGCCTTAGCCTTACTGTGTCTTCTCTGACGGTCGCGACTCGCTAGTTAGTTCGCGACGCGGCGACCGAAAGAGTAAATGTTCAGTTCGTGGCCCCCACTTTGATAATGGCGGAGCTGGGAATGCCTTTTCTGCCTTACTCCGCCATGTCTGCAAGGAGGAGTACGTGGTCCAGCAGGAAGCGAGGTAAGAAAAAGGGACAGCCTAGGAGCCTACAGGGGAATTTATTATTCCAGCACGTGTAGACGTCAATTGTTGCCTTGGCTGCGCAGCAACAGCACTCCACGTCGCGTTGCAGCCTGTCCCTTTTCTGGGGAAGATGCCAAGGCCAATAATCGAGGTGCCTTGAGTTGGACTATTTTCTTGGGAGGTCATTGCTTTTTACAGCCGCATGGTCATGCGAATACGAGTGAGCCTGTGAGGATTTGCTGTACCAATGCGGTGGTCCGTGACCTCTTGCTTATCAATAGTCTAGAAGCCGATCGAGTATGGAAGTACGGGGTAATGGGTATGTATTTAAAAGCAATGAGCATCATCTACGGAGCTAGGACGGCGGACTAGCGGTCATTAACAGTCGGACAGTCCGGTCTGACAGGAGGAACCGTGGAGAGGAATATTAGGGATCAGAATCATCACGATATCGGATATACGAAATCGACATTAACAATCAATTGTTATTGTCATCTGGACCGCGCATGGGGAATGCGAGGGCTACCCGATTGGGCAAGCGAAGAAACTTGCCAATAGCGAGATAAGAAGGATAGTCATGATGATGCTGATGATAATAAGAGTCAAACGCTATTTCACTTGGGAAAGTATTGTGTAGTCATGAATAATTGCGGGGAGGACTTTAACGCCGGTCGCTCATGACGGGCTATGATACCGATAAGAGTACTCCGTAGTGATGGGATCATGGATGAGGTGATTGAGTGATTGATAATAGGACATTAGCCACCATGATTGGAAATCATCATGCTGAGTCAAGCGATAACCTTGGGCGCGTTGGCCCCAAGCCCCGAATTGACCAACGAGGATGGATAACCTCAGATCATTTTACTGGAAAGGGATTAGAGTTGATTCCCCGGACATAACGTAAGGCAGAGCGAGCCAAGAAGCAAATCAGTGTAGGAGCCATGGACTCAAAGTTGAGTAATCGGCGAGTTGTGTATCCCGTATTCCCGTAAAGTATGGAACATCAGAGGGAAGGCCATGGAAAGGGAATGTGTCGTATTCCGGAGAAGGGCGTAACTACGAGCCGGTCGGTCATAACCGCCCTGATCCTCCGGCTTGTGGCTTGAGTAGAGGGAGACATTGGTCATCCATGAGGGTGGGGCTCAGGGTCTAACACATACTGGCGAAAAACGGACTTAACCGGGTGAGTCACGATACATCATTTTGAGAAGAGAATAGACTCATGATTGCGGACAAAAACTCGGGGGTTATGGTTACCAACAAGCTTGAATGAGCAATGGCTGCGAGGGTTAAGAAATGGTAAAGAGTACTGTTGTTATACATCGTATGTAACAGAGATGCGGTGTAGAACAACGAATTATCTTTATGCAGGCCATCCCTGCTTACGTCCGTATAGAGAGTCAAAATGTAGTCTGTCAGCAGAAAAAAAAGAAAAAAAAAAAAAAGACCACAATTAATCAGCGGATATTTCGGGCTCGGGGGATCCACCAAGTGCGATGCGCATAAACTCGGTGGGGATCTTCGTCCCTCCGATCGGGTGCCGGACTTTAGACAAGGAAAAACGGATACACGGGAGAAAAAAAAAATAAGAATTAGAATTAGCAAGCATAATCATTATTCAGGCTCCAAGGATTTTTATTTTATAACCATCTTTTCCTCCCTCAGGTCTTCTCCCTTTTTGTGTTACCACTATATCCATACACACAGACATCCACCAAGCAACAAACTATATGCCTATAGTCTACACATCCAATACCCAATACCCAATATCCATCCATCACCACGACGACCAATCTGGATCTACCGGATCGACCTCAGCCCCCCTGCCTTAACTAGCCTCACCGCCTTATGACCAGCCTGAGTCACCCCAGCTTGGCAGAACGAGTCATAGTCTCTGAGCTCATAAGTACCTCAACTGCCACCACCGCCATGGAGGCTTCCCAAGTTACCTCCACTACCTCCTCTCCCCTTCCCAAGGACTCTTCCTTCGCCTCCGCCGCCTCCCCCTACTTCGAATCTCTATTCCGCCGCCGCCAACAAAAGAAGATGAGCATCACGCAAACATACTACCTGGCTCACACCGCCCGCAAGAAGCTCACCCGGGAGGCTTCGCGGGCAGACCACGATCTCCGCCTGCTGGTTGGTCACGCCAACCTGCTCGACTCGTTGATGCTGGATCTGGCCGATGCTGAGCGTGAGCAAGAACGGTGGTTCAACCAGACCGTTAGCGGTGCCACCAAGACTTCTCCCCGCGAAGAGAAGTCCCGCCACATCCAATGGGCATCGACCGTGGTCGAGGAGCCCGAGGAGGACTGGGATCCGGAGGATGCGTCCGACCTGGAGTCGGACCTCAGCGACAGCGACGAGGAAGATGACTCCGACTTTGATGAGAATGACTTCGTCATCAACACCCCCGTTCGCCTGCGCTCTCCACCCCCGCCTCAGCAGCACCTCGCCGCCATCCCCGAGGCTACCTTGGTGGAAGATGAGGACGATACGGACTCGGACTTTGAATACGACGATGATGAGGACCTGGAGGAGCTGAGCTTGACACGGTCCCCATCCCGGCAATCGCCGCCCGAGCTGCTGGCTGACTTGGACGACTCGTCCGAGGACGAGCACATGCCGCCCTCGCCGCCGCAGCCGGCTCTCGAGTCCTTCGATCAGAAGGAGCCTGCGACCGCAGCCATCCCGTTGACAGACGATCAAACAGACCTGTTTGAACCGGGGTATTACGTTTCACGAGAACAGAGCACAATGATTGAGGCGTACTAAAATCTTATATACCTCGATCTATCTCTGTACTTGTATACCACGATATCTTGTTTCTTTACTTTGTGATACCCCACGCCTGTTACGAACAAATGGTCTGTCAGTCAACCACACTTTTCAAAGCGACTTTCTCATC
Organism: Penicillium ochrochloron; assembly: GCA_022985105.1. Lineage (NCBI taxonomy): Eukaryota > Fungi > Ascomycota > Eurotiomycetes > Eurotiales > Aspergillaceae > Penicillium > Penicillium ochrochloron. The sequence goes on from JAAVMA010000024.1 coordinate 435,852, forward strand.
AGCGCTTTTTTTTGCATCATATTTTTCCTTATACGAGGCGTTTATACTCTTTTTGTTGCCGCGGTCGCGTCTTTCACATACTCGACTCTCCTATACCACCCATCTCATCTCTCCGGCTACGGCCGACTCTTTTTTCTTTTACAATTTCATTGCTTGGAATTTGGACAGGGGCCCTTGGTGTGCCACGGGCAGCTCTCCCCTCCTCTGTGAGCGAGGCGCAGGTTGAGACTACCCAAAGTGAGGGGAAACAAATTGGGATCCCGACCGGGGGATCGTGGGAATTGACAAGGATTCCCCCCTTCATGTACATAGATATATCATACCAACCAAGTGTTGCAAAAAAATGCATACTAAAAACATTCTAAACTTGATCATTATCTTTGTCTTTTCTCTAGTAGAGGGGTAAATCAGTAGTAGCTATCAAGGTATCTGCTCCCAAGGTCGTTCAAATATACCTAGAGAGCACCTTATCCATGAGTCTATCTAGATCACCATCCTATCCATTCACTATATATTTCCCCGTTCGCACGACAACCATAATCAACCACCATGAAACCCCAGGCTCACCAGTAACACCATAACACCATAGTTACTTAGGTAGCCTACATATTCCTACTCCCCCTCTACACCATCCCATCACAACATCCCACCATCCACAACACCCCAATTGAACCAATTCACTACCAACCACACCAACGCACCAGTGCATGTGACCAGTCGATCGCACTGCAGACGGGCGCCCCGAGCGCATTCCCCCCGCCTACAGTACTTACTGTCCTCGTTTATTCCATTCTAAGCCAATACATTCTTACATGGCCCTCACCGCTGGTGGATAGATCCACGCCAAGCAGCGATAGTGCTCCGATCTTCGCGGCTAAGTCGGCATAGTCGGTCCGCTAGTTTGGTGAAGGGTTTTGCTAGGGAGGATAGTGGGGGTGTAGAGGAGGTCACGGGATGAGCATATACTTACTGACTACGGAGTAACGTGTACGGATAGGAGGGCGGGCTAGGTTCGGAGTATTGGGTTTGGATTGTCTTGGAAGAGTCTTGGAAGGTGATAGTGCGATTGGAAGGTCTTGAGTGTTCTAAATGAGATACATGAATATGGTAGGTGCTAGGTTGGTAGGTTTGATGGACCGGTGTTTACGGGTAATTCTGGTAGATTTGTGTTATACATGTTGATACGTAGATAGCTAAATGGTACATACTGTATTAGGACTCCGACAAGACTGTTCAATTTTGAATTGAGTGCGATAATGCACGGGCGGACCCGGTACTGTGAGATTATCTACGCAGTAACCATACGTTGAGAAATACATACAGTACGTTGCGAAACCGGTGCAACAGCTCCACTCTCCGAGCAACTTTTCTATCCCTTGGGCCAAGACGCGCTAGTCTGTATTTATTGTTTTTCCGGGAGTTGCGTATGTATTGCTCGGTACGTAGGTTACATAATAATTTCAGGCGTGTATTCACTTGTAAATTTAATACATCTGACACCTCCATGCCCCGACTCCGAACGAGGAACGGGAGGACTATTCCACAGTCAATCACGAGTGTTCCAACCAATGATGGCTCCAAACCTAGCTCCTTCCACACATGAGCTTATCTATGATATGATCCACAGTGGCGAACTATCTATAAATGAGATGGCACAGGCCGCTGGTTGCAACAAGAGCATCATCTCGAGAATCTCATCTAATATAAGAATGTTTGGTAGTTGTTTTGTCTCGAGTGTTCTAGGAATCAACTGACGCATCCGTCTTTGAGGATTTTATCGAGCAGCTTCTCTAGCTCTGTGGGAAATGGCCCGAGCTAAAGTCCGTGCTAATCATGGACAACGCATCCTTTCATCACTCAGGCAGAATTGAATAGATATGAAGTTTTGCCGGTACTTATTGTATCGATTTCATCACACGAGGAGTAGTATCTTCGTTAAGTAGCCTTAAATATCGTCCTGCTCCTATTTAGCACTAAAGCACCTAATTTTCTCTAAGGAGGACTTACTGCCTGTAAGCTATCTTTGACTTAAAAGAGCTAAAAACTCTCTAAGACCTTTCAAAACCCTAAGATTGAATAGAGATTCCTCGCTAACGCGAAGCCTTTTAGTCACCGTGGCTGCACATTTGTACACTAAGTATGTTAAGAATAGTGGAACATTCTTGAAATTGATATCTTCGTCCCCTTTTAGATACGGTTGTGTTATTGTTAATTTGGCTTCGAGTAGATAATTTAGGGTAATCTGTGCTTCTGATTGGTAAGTAGCACTATCGACGTCGCTGGGGTCCGCTTTTGTACCGGTATCGTATGCATGAACAAGCCTACTAATAACTGTTAAGATAATAACAAAAAGTAATATAAAGAGCTCACATTTTATAAAGGACAAGAGCACTAGAGTAGAGGGTTCTATTTTCTGGTATCTCCTGCAGCAGAACTACCTCGAATGATTTTAGTGTTTGCACGATGACTATCAATTCCTTGATATTAAATGACTGCTGCCTAGTCGGCTTATTTAGAGCTATATGAACTTTCTCTAGCAAAGACGATGCTTTAAATAACCGTGAGAATGCTTGATTCGAATCACATCCTGTGAAAGTAGAATATGGGTAGACTGGAGATAGTCGGCCGAGTAGAGCCCTTCCCCTTGTGAGTGAAGGCCGCTTACTATTTTTAGCTGTTATGAATCTTGATTGATTGTTAGAGCTCTCGTAATCTGATACGATTCATAATTAAACTGTATAGCTTGAAGGACGATTTATGGCTATAACCAACCTATCGATGATCGTAAGTGCGCGAGTGACCACGCGTTCTTCCGCTATTCCTTCTTCGGAAGATCTCGTTATCGAGCCGTTGTACCTACTATGATTATTGAATGCTTCCGTAGCTCTAATAATAGCACCGAATAAGATGCAAGCGGCTAGATATAAGCTATGCCTAACTTCGAATAAGGTAAGAATAAGTCTCGAGCGTATTAGGTCTAACGAATTCGATCCAGCTGCTTCTAATAATATAGTCTAACGTTTACAGAAGAGGTAGGCTAACTATAATTTTAGAGAAAGAATCTCGTTATCTTGTACGCTTTCGGGTTCGGAAACTAAAAGAAGCATAGTGAAATATAAGAGGGTGCATTCTACTATAGCGTCTTCCTATTTAGTTGAGGACTTATTAGATAGTCTTAAATCTAGGATTATTAGTAACTATGGATGTAAGTGTGAGAGGTACTTGGCGGTAATTTCTGTTCGACTGAAACTAGATAGATTATTTTCAATGTCTGCCTTTACATCTAGGGGTGCCAGGCCGGTTGTAAGGCTAGGCTCGTGTTCTAATAAGTCGCTGATAGACTTATGTGGCGATGATCTGATATACTTGTAATTATGATGAAGACTGTAATATGTAAGTCTTGTGTAATATACGGTGCGGCCGATGTAGTGCTGGGGAAAAGGTTAGGGTTTTTTACCGCATGCAAAGCGAGTATTTAGGGAACGCTCTATCGTATCTTCGCTTTTGGCTTCTACACCGTAGATAGGACTTCCTAGCTATAGTTTTTCGTGACCCTAACTGCATCATTAATAGCAAAGCTACTGCTGCGGCGTCGTTCTCGAAATAAAGCTGTGATGCGGATGCGAATTCGAAGTTAGAAGGTGCGGACCTAAGCGGAGTTTGAAGCGGTTAGCGAGCGGGTGATTAAGCGGACATATACGGAGCTTTAAGCGGATGCTGTTATGCTAAGACTCGGCATTTTGGAATGCCTATAGATAATACCGGATGTTACACTTCTCTAAAATCAGAAGTCTAGTACCTATATAAGTAGGGCGCCATTTCCTCTATCCTACTCTCTTAACACTATCATCACAGCATGTCTAGAGGAAATTGCAAGAAGATTCTTATATTAGGTGCTACAGGGCCTATAGGTATTTTGATAGTTCATATAGCATTAGAACGTAATTATACTATGACTATATATGCTCGGACTCCCTCCAAACTTCCTATAACCATTTCCCGTCACCTAAACCTTAAGGTAAGCTAGCTGTCTCTGAATGGTATGCATTTGCTGATTATATGCTATATAGATAATTCGTGGAGACCTGACCGATATAGACGCGTTATCTAAAGCAGTCGAAGGCTAAGATGCTATTATATCGCTACTTAGTCCTGCTAGGAATGTTGTTAGCACCTCCTTCATAGATACCTATCACTTGATTTTTTCCTTGATGAAGCGATGGGAAGTTAAGCGAATCCTTGTAATAGGTACTTTAAGTATTCCTAACGAGAATGACGAATTCTTAATCATCGCTTTCTTAGGTGTTGCTTTGATTCGGATAATTACTAATTCAGCCTATAAGGATATCGTTAGCGTTAGGAAGCTCTTTAATATAGAGGCTACGAAAGACGGATTAGATTAGACTATCTTCCGGTTAGGGTTCTTAGGTAATAGTACACCGTAATCACCTAAAGTTGGATATATAGGAAAGAATAGTTAGACGATAAAGAACTAAAGAGCGGATATTGCAACTTGGTTGGTCAATAAGGTTAAGAATGATAACTCTGAGTGGATCAGAAAGAAGCCCTTAATCTAGTCGTGACGAGGTCCGGTGAATACGGGATTGTTTTTGTTGGTATCACTAGCTAGATACTGCGTACATAGTTAAGTGTATAGTATATATGCTCGAAAGGCAAAAGTCTATTGATTCTTGATGTGTGTCTTCCGTTAGGTTAGGTTCAAAAATACCCCTTAATCCCATGCGCTACTCTAGGTAGTTATAAGACGGGAGCCGTCGCTCCGCGCAAGGATAGCGTCTACTAAGCAAGGGATGTTCTCTCCCGACTGATAGACGGATAATAGTTTTTATTCTTACTATTATTTCGGGTATACTAGCACTATTAGGAATGGCAGAGTTGAGGAATGATATAGACACTTAACATATCTAAGATCCTTTTCGCTATTAGAGCACTAATTAGTGAATCTTATTAACTCCTAGGTCGTCTATATGAGTTACCTATTGAATCCTTAAACCCTAACGAATGCGGAAAATGTCCGTCTGCGTTATTCTTCCTCGCACTAGTCACGTTAATACCCTACTTGATATTTGAGGAAGTTATTTGCTAATTACCCTGGATGAAGGCCTTAAGATTATCCGCAAAGAACTCCTTAGCGGGATTTGAGTCCGGCGATAGGGAGGCAAATACACTAGCTTTAATCCAACTTTAGATCACAACCTTCTATTCGGTTAGCTTTATAGATAATATGTCTAAAACCCGAAGAATTATTTTCTTTGATCGCTCTAGTCGCAAGATCAGCACGGTGAGAAATCAATCTAATAATCGGACAAACCAATTCTGTATCTCCAGAAGCTACCGCCGTCAGGCATCGAGGTATGTGAGCAACCTCCAAGTATTGAAATTTATCACTAGCCTCATCCCTATCAGCTTCCCACATCGTATGCATAAGATTCTCCATTCTTTGCGAAACGTTTTCTGGCTTCTGCTCTGTCGAATGTCCGAGACACTACATAGCGGTGGCGATCGCATACAAGACAACTCTGTCGTAAAACAGATACACGCTGTCTCGTTCCAGTCGGGGTTGGGCTCTGCAGCTATGGTAACGACGAAGACGTTCGTTGTGGTGTCTTAACTGACGAGGCTCTTACTACAATTCCAAGTTAGCATGTGCTCATTGGAGTTCCAGTGCATATAAGTAAAGATTTGGTACACGGGAAAGTTTCAACGATATACTCAGCAAAAGTTTCTAGACTTTCATGGAGCTTATTTGTTTTGATTCCCATGAAGAAAAACCGTCGAATAATGATAAGCGTAGCCTCCCCCAGTGGGCCGGAAACCTGGAATAAGATTTCAGCCGGCGGGTATTCGGCTGCAGCCTCCTCCGTTCCGTTTATGTTACAAAGCACCACGATCCGAGATAGTTAAAGTCTAAACACAGAAATTTATAATACCGAGATTTACGCTCTATTTTCGATATCCCGATCAACTGATTACACCGTGCCATATATGCAAACAAGGTACCTATAATGAAAGCCTGGCAATACGATGACGCCGCAAAAGGAATTGAGAATTCTCTCCATCTGAGAGACATCCCAGCGCCGTCCTCTTCGACACTTTCGAACGGAGAGCTGCTCGTGGAAGTCATTTCTGCCTCTATCAATCCCGTGGACTACAAGCTCCCAGAAAATGGGGGCCTGATGGCCAAATTAATGGTCAAATGCCCAGCCATTCCTGGGTTGGATTATTGCGGCCGTGTGGTAGCCACAAAGAGCAACGACTTCCAGGAAGGGCAGCTTGTTTTTGGTGCATTAAGCGGTGTGCCACAGCCTCAATATGGGACACTCGCTCAACTGATCGTGGTGCCTGCCGCGAACACCGCACTATTACCCACGAACATCGAGCCTGACTCTGCTGCGGCGGTAGGGACAGCTGCCTTAACGGCCTATCTGTCCCTCCTTACTTCTGGTCCTTCTCTACAGGGCCAACGTGTGTTTATCAACGGTGGCAGTGGTGGAGTCGGAACTTTTACGATTCAATTCGCTAAGGTCTTAGGTGCACACGTGACCGCAAGCTGCTCATCAAGAAATATCGTTTTGTGCCGCCGTTTAGGTGCAGATGATGTGATTGACTACACTAAATCAGACCTTGTCTCGGAATTATCGCAACAAGGGGAGGTTTATGACTTGGTCATCGATAATGCTGGAGCTCCGGCCACACTATATGAGAGCTGCCAAAATTTTCTGAAACCTGAAGGAACCTTTCTTCAGGTCGCTGCCTCGCCTTCATTGGCGGGAATTGCCAACTTGGTAGGTAGGAAGATACGACTCCTCGGTGGAGGACGAAGGCGATTTAATTGGGTCATGGTCAAACCCAAAAAAGAGTACTTCCAACAGATTGGAAAGTGGATGGCAGAAGGCAAAGTCCAGTCCGTTATGGACGAGACTTTCGCTTATGAAGATGCTCCTAGAGCATTCCAGAGGCTGAAGACAGGAAGAGCAACAGGGAAGTTGATTATTCACGTTGGATCAAAAAATTGATATTCCCCCCTTTTATGCCGAGAGATCCCCATTTACTCATTCTCCTTGATACTTTGCACATTTTCTTTCCTGTATATCAGACAAGGCACGCTATGACTTCGGTAACAATGACAAAATTAATAATCTTATCGGCCAATAGTAGCAATTCAAAATATTACGGCCTCAATCCAAAAGAACAAAACGCCTCGACGCACAAATCTCCCGCCTTCTAACACACGGAAGAGATAATCAGACCTTGGCGTAAAAAACCTAACTGTCAAACTTGTTCGGAACCATCAAGAATATCTCCAGCGCCTTGGTTAATTCCCATGTTTAGCTTCGTCACTCTAGCCTATTCATTTAAATCACGTACGAAGCAACGGGCTGTTCCAATTTGAATTTCTCGTTGAACAAAGAAGTCAGCGTTTGGTTCTTCAAGGATTTGAATCAGTTCAAAATCGAGGTGATTTTCCGACGTCACCTGGCAGACTTCCCGGAAATCTGCTTTGAATTCTTCGTCGGTGGCACGTGATTATAGCCACTTGCGAGTAGTTCAGGTCGGTAAGTATCATTATCATCATCGTTGAAAGGAGTGTAAGTCATCCCCCGAGGCAGAAGATACCACTAAGGAGTCTATTAACATAGCTGTGTATTAGCTTCGACTAAATGTGTTACACAGCGTTAAGAAGAGAGGACAGTGGCTAGAAGGTTAACTATTACGATAAGTAGGTTCGTAAGCAGTCCGCAGGTACAGTACGCAAGTATTGCAAGCCACTATTTGCAAGGTCTAGTGCCGTGTAAGACTCCCAGCCCGTCACTTGAACACAGCAGTGGCAGAGGGAAGTGTGAGGTTGCTAGCTTCTCGAGGCAATCCCAAGTCCAGTGTTTAACATGTTTGCATTTCCATGGAAAATTCTAGTTCCGTTGGTCGCCAATACTATTACGAAACAAGGTACCGTATTTAATGAAAGTAAATGATAGTATGGAGACTATTACGGGAATATTGATATTCCGGGGCTATTCCCAATATTTTCTAGTGTCTCTTGGCATTGAGCCTAGAAAGTCACTTGAAGATGGGAGGCGGTTGCATCGGTTTCGCAACGTACTGTATGTACAGGTCACTAAATACTAACGTAGATAGGGGCACTCATAATCCCATTAGCTTCATGCTCCGTGCTGCATACTATCACATCGATTACCCGCCGATCTAATCCACCTATTTAGATTTAGATTACTCCGTACCTATGTCCATACTACTGCTACATAGTACCTCAGGAAATGGCGATTGGCAAGGGATCTGCAAACGCATTTTCAAGCTCAAATTATGCATGGCATCAGGCATCCGGGCTGTCGCGTTATCTCGCGTCGCAGCTTTTTTCCAGGCGGAAGGTTACATGTCGTACCTACGAACCCGAGCACGTCAGCTATAACGGTCCATGTATGTCTTGATCTGGGGTAGTTTTGCTACCTGACACACTGGCTGGGTTTCATTTTCCGACGAGGCGGGCTAGCCCTTGATTAGTATGGAATGGTTAAGCTTTGACTGGCACGCAATGGAGAATAAGTGTAGTTCTGGGAGTCTGATTAGGGCTCAGTCTGATTAGATAATCCTGGTCTCTTAGGTTTTCATCTCATAAGTAAATGATCTATACAAGTATACAACTCTCAATCCTTCAACTTATACTTCCATACTTATACCCTAACATTCCCTACTTTATGTACATACCAGGCGGAGTATCCAAATCACCCGAGAGCCCCTATCGCTATCGATAACCTTAGCATCTCACCGCCTACGGCTTCGGGCCAAGCCCCTCGCCGAAAGCGTCACTGCCTCCGCCTGTTGCAACTGCCTGTTACCATCAATCCTACAGCTTCAGCCGAAAATAAGCGCATTCCGAAACATGTGGTCGCCTGAACGGATTGATAACTTATATTTCCAGCTTGATAGTCGTTGAAACTCCGCTCCTCTTCTCCCCACATACCATCCCCATCCGCATCCGCATGGCCTGATTATTTCCAGCGGCATTCGCATCTTCCCCGAGTGTCAATCTTCTTTGCGCTCAACACCCAAGACATCTATTCGATCTGATCGACGGCGGAAAGAAGAGATTCTTAATTCAGCTGTCACTTGAGCGCATTCCGCAGCTTGAAAAGCCATTCTACGCCGAAAGCGCCGCTGAATCTCCATCATCTCCGCCGCCAACCCCCGCCTTTCCAAGAATGTCCGCCCAAAGCTCCCCTAAGCCTTCCTTCGAGTCCGAAGATAGCGCGGAGTCTATCCAAAGCTCAACTCAGTCTGCGGTCTCTTCTCATCGACCCAGTATCTCCTTTGACGCCAACGCACGCAGTCAAAGTCCACGCCGCCGATCCATCCAATTCAACGTCGGCAACGCGGAAATGCAACTGCCCAATCGCTCTCACAATACCAAGGAGAAGCGGCTTTCATACGCCGATGCACCGGTCAGGGATCTAGATGTAGAGCGAGAACCGCGGGCTCTATCTACAAGTCGTGGGCCTTCTCCGCCGCCGCCAAAGTACGTTGTGCCCTTTTCTGAAAGTGAGGGGTGGTCTGGTATCCCGCGTGTACTAATTCACTATAGGACTTATGAGCGTGGTGTTTCATTCAATACCTTTGATAACCGCGACGCTGCAGACTTCTCCCTGACTCTCAACTACAAGCATAAGTGGTATCAGAGTACCCGGCGGAGCAGGACGTTTCTGTGTGGCACGGACCAGAATGAATACTCCGACTTTGCTCTTAATTGGTTGATTGATGAGCTGGTCCAGGATGGAGATGAGATTGTTTGTCTTCGTGCTGTGGAGAAGGACTCGGCCATGGCGAGTGATGCTGGTATCGAAGAGGGCAAATATCGCCAGGAAGCTAAGCGGCTGTTCGAGCAAGTCATTCAGAAGAACAGCCAAGATGAGAAGGCTATCAGCTTGGTCTTGGAGTTGGTAGTAGGCAAAGTTGAGGAAATCATTCAACGAATGGTAAGATCTTTCCTCTGTGAATTCATCTCTACCGATCATAAGCATTTACTGACCAAATTCTAGATCCGCATCTACGAGCCTGTCATGCTCATTGTCGGAACCCGAGGTCGAAACCTCCAGGGTGTCCACAGTCTCCTCCCCGGCTCCGTCTCCAAATACTGTGTCCAGCACTCACCAATCCCGGTGATTGTCGTCCGCCCCTCGCCCAAGCGCGAGAAGAAAAAGAAGAAGCGCCGCGCGGACCCAACGCGACGCAGCTACAACCATATTCTCGAAATGAGCGAGAAACGTGGCAGTCGCGTCTTCGACGGTACCTCCAGCACCGAAGGCAGCGCCCTCAAACTGCCCGGCGAAGAAGCTGCGGTCGCCTCGGCCCTGGGCCTCCCCCCATCCTACTCCCGCAATCACTCGCGGAGCTCGCTGTCGGTATCAGACCGAAGCAGCCTGAGCATCGACGACTCGGATCCTGCCTCTCCCGTGCCTTACTCTCTAGACACGGTGCTCATGAGAAGTCCCCTGAGTGGTAGCTCTGCTAGCTCGGAGGAGAGTGTGGTGGTCAGCGAGCCAAGTCCCCAGCGATCTAGTTCGCCAGAGGCTCAAGCTCCGCTGCCACCACACTCGCCCTCCGAGCCAGAACGAAACTCACCGGACGACTCGGAGCACCGAGAGGTGGAACAGGAGATGGCAGGGTCCGAATCGTCCGAGGCCACTGCGAAGCGGATGTCGATCCCTGTGATCGAAGTCTCTGCGGAGAGTGAGGGGAAAGAGACGGTTACGCCTGAGTGAAGTGACGGTTCACTCGATTTCCGTGAGGACATCTTCCTTTCATCACATCTCCCATACCCCCGCATTGTGCTTTCAAGCACATTGCAACCACATATAAAGCCAGGTTTTCCCCTCCCCCCTTCCCATATCATATTCCATCATATTACCTGGCCTGATGATACCCCCTGCCCTGCGCTGGCCTTCCCCCCAGCCCAAATACCCCCAAGACTACCTGAGTTGTCGCAGAATTTTCTCCCCTCCAATGAATCTATCTTTACGGGATCGTGGTTCTTCATTTTTCATTGTAGTAGTTCGTACATGGCTTAGTTTCTGTATCTAGGTGAATCCTCGTATAGGAGCATCCGGTGTAGCTAAATCAAGTCCGGTTGTAGACACGATGCACCGTGTCCTAGATGAATCAGAAGCCTTCTTTTCGCGCCATATTTCTCGAGCAGAATGCTCGAGATCTGCTTCATATGAATTAATCACATCCCTTCTTACTACATTTACCAACCCCATTCGCTTCTACGGCTCTTGTCGTCTCTTCAAGCCCATTACTCTACCGAACGATCCTAGGAAGGATAAAAAAGATACATATGCTTTTCTAGATCCTAAGAGATATCGTCCACAGTCAACACAATTGACAGACTTCGGGTATTGAGAAGACACAGGATAGAAGAAAAAAAAACAAGATCAACGAAAAATGCATCACCATTTTCACCACCACCCATCGTCCTAATGCATCCTCACTCAGCAAAGTTGGAACCAATGATTGCCTATTTATCCTCATTTACGAAGCAACAATCTTCTCCATTCGTATGCTACCAACGACCACCACCCCTTCTCCTCCACAATTCAGGATTAATAAAGGTAGGAAGGAAGAAAAAGTGAAATAAAAGGTGTGAAAATTGTACACTATGAAGGTCCCGATAAAAAAAGGAGGAAAAAAGGATAAGGGACGAGGGCGAGATAAGTAAGAGTGTAACCGACCAGTCGGGGAATGCAAGTCAGGACGGCCATTAAAAAAAAGACAGATTCGCAATGGGAGCAACATGAACAGTGTGAGAGGGGGGGGGGAAAGGGGCAAAAAAAAGATAAGAAAAAGGGAAATCTTTTGGGTGAGGAAAAACAATGGAAAAACGTTGATCATTAACACCTAGGGAATCAAATCTATGCTGCGTCCTCCCCGTCCTTGGAGGGGGTTTTTGAGGGTCGGCGCTCCGCGCTGGCGGGCTGCGACTTGGTAAGCATGGGGGAGGTAGGGTTGGACGGGGGCGAGGTTGCCATGTTGTCCCGGTCTTCCAGGGCGGCGAGGGCGCTATAAAAAAGAAAGAAACGGGGTGAGTATATTGTTTCACAGGGGCTGAGGGTGGGTTTCCCTTCATATCGAAAAAGACGTGGAAGTGATAACGTACCTGAAAGCATTGATTGATGAGGCAGCCTCCTTGTCCTCCTTCTTGCCAGCAGGGGGAGTACCAGTGCGGCTGCTTGCAGCGCTGTCATCGCTGCCCCGAACCAGGTTGCCACCGGGGCCAAGGCCCTTGCGACCGCTGCTGCTGCGAGAGCCGAGCAGACTCGAGGGGCCGAAGGACATCGGCTGGTTGGTGTTGCGGGTAGCCCGCAGACGGCGCAGGTCATCACTGCCGACCTTGCTGGAGGCGTAGTCGGGGGGAGGGGCCTGGTTACCGTAACCGAAGCCACGAGCATCACCACGGCCCATAGCTGGGCGACCACCGCCACCACCACCACCACGGTTGGCTTGCTGCCGTTGGCGCTCCATCTCCGCCTCGGCCTGTGCGCGAGCAGCCTGTATTGAACATGTTAGTCATTGAGCTTTTTGGAAGCAGATTGATAAGTGACCGGATATAACGTACCTCCTCGCGGATCTGTTGGATAGTCTTGGGACCCTTGTCGGCGTCCTTGGACTTCCAGCGTTTGGAACGCAGATCGGCAATGTCCTAAGAAAGATTGAGTCAGTTGCATTCTCATAATTGGATTGAAGGCCACAAAGGGGTGGACGAACCATCAACATGAACTTCAGACGGCTAGGCAAGCCGGGCATGTCGATCATGTGGTTGATACGGGCGAAGTAGGCGTCCATCATAGCAGGACCCTTCTCCGAGGCATCCAGACTGGCGCCAATAGTACGCAGCAGGTTGCACAGAGACTCAACCTCGGCTTCCTCGGGCACGCCCTCAAAGTCGAGCAGACGCTTGGTACACTCGTGCATGATACGCTCCGTCAACATGCCAAGCTTGTACAGCTCACCAATGAACTTGACGAGACCAAGACCACGACGCTTCGCAGCAGCGGCAATGTAGTACTCATCGGAAAGCATAGCAATCTCGTCGGTGACACCTTCGGGCTTGGGAGGGAGGTTGACCTTCCAGCCACGCTCGAACTCCTCCTGACAGCGGTTGAGCAGGTACTTGCGGAACAGAGAACCACCAGTAACTAATGCAGTAGGTTAGTAATTTGCCAACTAATAGCGAGCTAAAGCAAAGGGCCTGGATTTGACACTTACCAATGTTGCCGCTCTTATCGCGGATGTTCTCGTCCTTGATCTCAACACTCATGCTCTCCAGCATACTCTTGCAGAACTTGGCGTACATAGGGGCCCAGTGAGCCTCGTCAGTAGCCTTCTCGAAGGTAAGCTGAATGACCTGGCGCAGAGTGCGACCATCGGACTCGTCCTTGGACTGAGACACAATCTCCAGGATCTGGGAGGAGATACGGTCGAACTTCTCAGGAGTCATCTTGTTCAGTGCGGCCTTGACCTTACGCTGCACAACGTCGGGAGGCATGTGGCCCTCGCCACCAGGCGCGGGACCAGCAGTGTTGGCACCAATGCTGCGGGGCTTCCAGCCAGTGGAACTCTGCTGCAGAGCCTTCAGCTCCATACCAGCAGTAAGAGGCATGGCCTTGTTGGTATCCTCCTCCCTCTTGCCGCCGTGCTTGCCACGCTTGCTGCCAGCACCACCCTTGCTAGATGCCACACGAGGAGGGCCCATGTTAGAAGAGGGGTTTCGAGAGATAGGCCCGGCACCCATGCCAGGCATGCCAGGACGGCCACCGAAGGGACCACCACCGAAGGGACGGCCACCAATAGGCGTGCTGACGGTAGGACGATTGGTCTGGCCGAAGGAACCCATTTGGGCACCAGGGAAAGCACCACCGAGGCCCTTGTGAGAGGGGTTGCGACCACCCATGCTGGGGGTGCGGGCAGACTGGGGTCGGGAAGAGGCATCACTGTCACCGACAGTCTCACGAACACGGGCGTCCCAGTCGATAGAGATCTTGTCCTTGAAGGCAGCCTGGAATTGGAGTAGGAAGTCACGGCTGTAGTGGAACCGGCGACCAGCGGGAGAGTTGGCATTGAGAGAGGCGTCGGGGGCAATGACGGAAGAAGGGTAGGTGATCTTGCTGAGGTCCTCAAGGAACTTGGCGTTCTGGAGGGACTTCATGGCGGCGCTGGGTTGAGGAGGCTCAGTGGGCTTGGGGGTGTCGAGCTTCAGACCAGCAGGCTTCTTGGCAGCGACACCGGCGGGCTTAGCAGGAGGGCCCATGGACATTTCAGACGAAACGGGAGTGGCAGCACCGCTGTCGGCGGGAGTTGAAGCCTCCGTGGCAGTGAAGCCGCCCTTCTTGAGAGAAGCAAACAGATCCTCACGCTCCTTGCGGGTGGTCTCATCTTCGACGGTATCACCCTTAGCACGAGCAGCTTCGCGAGCGAGCTCGCGCTCTTCAGCTTCCCGTTCGGCCTTCTTCATGTTGATCTCATATTGCTCCCGTTCTTCACGCTCCTTGCGATCGGCTTCCTCCTTCTGGGCCTGCTTCTTGCGCTTGTAGTCCTCCTCAGCGGCACGCTCCTTGGCCTCGATCTCGGCCATCTCACGCTCGATAGCATCATAGTCAATCTCGTCCTCATCTGCGGGGGGAGCAGGGGCGGGGGCGGAAGTAGGAGCGGGAGCCTTCTTGGGCTCTTCGACAGGGGCGGCCTTCTCCTTCAAGCTGAGGTCCTCCAGGGCAGCACGAGCGGACTCGGTGGCGTCCTCCTTCTTGGGCTCAACGGGCTTGGCTTCAACGGGCTTGACTTCGACAGGCTTAGTCTCAGCGGGCTTAGCCTCCTCGGCGCTCTTGCGGGCAGCTTCCTCGGCCTTGCGCTTTTGGGCGGCCTCGTCCTCCTGGATCTTCTGCCGCACAGCATCCTTCAGTTCTTGCTTCTTCTCCTCATCAGTCTTAGTACTACCAACCTTGCTCTCAGTGCGAGCGTGGTCAGCGGCGCTGGACGTGCGGGGAGGCGGGGTCGCGGTGGGGGTGGCGATCTTCACCGGGGAAGGAGTAGCACGAGCAGGAGAGGCGGGGTTCTTGTCGAAAGTCTTGACGCTGCCGCTGTTAGGGTCCTTGATGATGATAGGGCTCTTCTTTGCGGAAGGAATCACAAAGTGCGGCTTCGCGGGGACGGGGCTGTTCGACGACCTGCTACCAGTGTGAGTGTGACCAGGGCCGGGAGGACCAGCAGGGGCGGGTTGGCCCAGGCTCGAGCCAGGACGGTCAGTCGAGACCTGAGATGGGGTGCGCGAGAGAGGAGTCGACTGCGGTGGAGGCTGAACAGGGTACTGCTGTTGGATGTACGGGGCCTGCGGGTTGTAAGGCATGCCAGGGCGGGGTTGCGGCGACGGAGGGGTCATGTACTGCATGTTCTGCATGTTATAACCACCGGGGTAGAAGCCGTAGTTAGGGTCGTAGCTCGGAGGATAGCCCTGATTGATTTTAACCCAGGTTAGACATTGCTCAAAGTGCCCGCTCTCCGGCGCGAGATTTGGAATAGGGATGGGGACCGCAGGGGGGCGGCTGCTTCCACGGGGGCGCCCATAGCTGGCATTGTCTCCACGATTGGCACGCCAGTTGGGGTTACTGTGGTGATTCACATGGTTGCTTTGATTGCTATGGTTGCCACGCCGGGTGGGTCTTGGGTTCTGACGGGAGTAGGATTGGTTTCTCACAGTTTGGGGACCCATGTGCTGCCCGTAGCCAGGGTAGGGCTGGGGAGGCATCTGCGGGTGGGCCATAGGGACTTGGTTCATCTGAGGAGTCGTGGGATGAGCGTTCGCAAGGGCCGGGCTTCGGTTCGCTTGGTGAGGCGAATTGGGGAAGGGAGGCATCGGTCGGCCCTGGTTGGGGCCATGGAACTGAGGACCCATGTTGGGACCACCACGAGGCTGGTTGGGAGTCTGGCGGAAGTTCGGGCCTGGTGAGTAGGGCATCTGTCCCCCTTGGTAGCCAGACTGGGAGTATCCCCGACCGCGGCCACCCTGGTGAGGGTATCCACCACGGCCAGGGCCACCACCCATGTGGTTGCTCATATCACTGTGAGTCGACTGCGAGGACTCGCGACGGACGTGCTGTTGACCGGGACCGAGAGGAGCCTGTGATAATGGGCGCATCTAGGTGAGCAAGCGGTTGAAGGAAAAAAGTGGGGAGGAGGAGATCAGGAACACAAAAAAAAAAACCAGGAAAATCAAAAAGATAGGAGGGATGATGCGCGGTCGCGTTGCCGCTCCCGGTTCCCGCGCGCTTCACATGCGCCACACAATCCAGTTTCCACCAAGGAAAAAAAAAAAGATACAAACACGCAAATAGTGCAAAGAACCATCCCAAGTAAATTTCACTTACGTTGTTGTCACCAGCATTCTCACCAAAGCTGCCAAAGTTAGGAACATTACCCTGTGCCTGGTAAGTCGATGGTGGGGGGCGACCACCGCTGGACGCGGGCTGTGGGATGGGCGACGGGGAGGTCTGAGGCGAAGTGACCCGCGGGTTGGTGGAAGGCGCACCGAGGCCAGACTGGGCCTGGTTGGAGGCGAGCACAGCAGGGTTCCCCATGTTGGGGGAGCTCTGCTGGTTGGCAAAGCCGAACTGAAGAGAGTTGGGCCGGCTGGCAGGGCCACCGTTGGGCATGTATCCAGAAGCACCAGCAGAAGTGATAGTCACAGAAGGCTTGCGGGAGTGGTCATTTTGAGCAGCGGCAGGGGCTGTAGGAGCACCATTGACAATGGTCACCCCAGACTGAGCCGGCTGCTGGGAGGATTGGTTTTGCATGGGGTTGCCGTTCACTGAAGATGCAGCAGTCGACTTCCCATGTTGCGCCGAGCCACCCACGGTGACGGGAGCAGGGGAGGAGTCCGTGGTGGACTTCTTCGTGGCGGAGGCGTAGGATCTGGCTGCTGGGGTAGTCGCAGCCAAGGGGGCAGATGAAGTGACGGACGGGTTGGAGGCGGAGGTAGCGGTGCTCTGTCCTGGTTGAACGCCCGACTGAGGAGGGTTCGAGGTCATTAGACAGGTGGTATCCACGTCACACGCGTAGAGATGAGGACTCGGAAGGAAACTTTGAGGGGTGGAGAGAGGAGAGTCGCGGGTTGAGGTGACGGAGGTCGAAGGGTGATGTCAAGTTGTGGACGGGGGCTAGACGAGGCCGCATCCAAACCTGAGATCTGTGGAGAAAAGGAAAAAAAAAATCCCAGACGTTAGAAAAAGAGTCAAATCAAGTGAATGAAGTGACGAGAACCGGGGCGCAGCAGGGAGATGCAGCGCGTGTACCGGAGAGGTGAGGGTGAGAAGTTCGGGTGGAATAAATCCAAAGTTGGGGATGTGTGGGAAAGGGAAAAAAATCCACCTGGAAAAAAGTTGTTTCGGTGGGAAAGGGAAAAAATCAAAGTCTTCGGGATCTTGGAGGAGGAAGAAGCAACGTGCGGATCTGAGGCAACGAAACTCACCTTACGAAGGGGAATATTTGGATTCCAGAAGTAACAAGTCCTTTCTCAAGAGATCGGACTTGAGGAAGAAAAAAGGAGGGGGAAAGAGAGAAAAAAGTGAGGCTCGGTGGTCGGGGAACGATGATTGTGTTATACTGTCTCGACAAACAGCGCCGCCACCATGACATCGGCGAAGTTGCCCGGATCGATGTAAGACGCCTGAGGACGGCAAAATACGTTTCAACGTGGAGAAGTGAAGCGAGAATTAGTTGAAGCGATTACGATCGTATTTGGTCTATAAGATGCCTGGAGACTTCCCTCTCCTTTGGACTCGGGACCTCCATACTGAAGTGACAATCCGGAGGGAACAATGAAGTGGATCTGTGGTTGTTCCCCCCAATGTGGCTCCATTTCGCCACGCTTGACGTGGGAATAACTAACTAACAGTATACAAACAGTAGTAGTAGTAGTTTAGGAGTAACCAGAGTCATGGTTAACTAGGCCAGTCACACCCTTCATAGTTGGGTTTATTCAGTAGGTTACACTCATCTATACTCATCAGGCACTCTGAACAAACAATTCATTACTAGACAATCACCCTATCAGCGTGTATGGATCTGTCACAACATCTCGCCCACTCTCGACCCAGCGACTAAGCCTGCTTAGTTGACCTTTTACTCGTGTCCGATGCGCTTTGCGCCCAGTATGACTCAAATACTTAAACGAACTGATTCAAAGGAATTGGCAGCGCATGATTCATGGCTAAGGGACTACAGGACCGCTCTAGGACTAGTTCTTGGCTGTGGATTGTTATCGGGTTCATTGTTCCTTCCTTCAAGGGATACAGTAGTTTCTCTCCTATCATCCCTTTGACAAATATTCGATCAAAAGGGATAATATCCAGTACAATAGTAGTGATAGCAGCAGTCAAACAATAATTTACTTGATGATATCATCTTCGTACGTTCCTAAGATCGACATCGATTCTCCCCGATTCCCGCCTTGCAGCGCCGCAGCCCATATTTCTTCCGACCGGTTTGATTCGGTGGTTCACTCCCCCATTTGGTCCTCGGCTGTCAGATCGATCCTCGATCAATATGCGAATGCGAGACGTGAGGTGTACACTTGCCCAGTCCACTAGTCTCTAGCCCACTGATCGCTAGTCCGGAGGGAGAGGGGTATCCAGGCTGTGTAGAGAGGATGATGTGCAGCAAGATGGTGGGACAGGCGAGAGGGCCTCTGCGCTCATCAACAGCAAATGGCGTTATCTAAATAATCTCCGTCGTTAAACCCGCTCATCCGAAGCAATGAGGGCCATCTATGTTTGTTGCTGGTGGTGTGCGTATTTGATTTCTCGTTGAGCACCTGGTATCTGGTAGATGTATGAATTTGCTGGTCTTTTGAAAGAAGCTTCTTATTATCCTCTAACCCGACAAGCAAGAAAAATACAGCGAGGTTAGTATCGATCATATCCGGACGTCCGAGCCGCATAGTCAGTGCCTGACGAGCCCGACGAGTCGTGCTCGTTACCCAGCCAGCCCGATGTCCACCGGCTGCTCGTCCGCCGGGCACCGCTGCGACTCCCCAGATCTTCATCGTCAACTACATCGAAGGAAGTGTCGCTGGGATCCTTTCGCAGCGGAGCACCATAGGCCAGATCATCGTTCTCGGTATCATCCCGGCCCATCGCTTGTTCCTCACGACTCAACGTCGAGCGCAGGAAATCCAGCACCTCCCGCTGTCGGGAGATATAACTTGCCTTCTCGGCACCGGACATGGTTTCCAACTTGCGCTGGAGAAGGGTGCCGCTGGCCGAGAGTTCCTCCTCGCGTGCTTCACGAGGTTTGCCTGCAGAAGTGACAGAGCCCAGTGCAGTACCGAGAATCGAGTACCAGTCGTGGGCAGCTGCCGGTGCTGCGGCTGGTGCTCCGGGCGCACCGGCAGCACCGACGGTAGGGATGTTGAACCGCGACAGCAAGGATTGAGCATAGGCAGCGGGCCCCGAGGGTGGCGGTGGCGCGGGCTGTTGCGGGGGAAGACCCATAACTTTCTCCCGGATCAATTCGATAGCTTTGTAAAAGTATTGCAGCCCCAATGCCTTGGCCTGCTCGTGGGAGCGACCGATAAACTCTTCGATCTCCCGTTCGTGGTGGGTCAAGAATGGATCGACGTAGTCTTGATAGAGCAGGCGAGCTCCCTGGGTCTGGGGAAGAACGAGGTAGCAGAGGAAGAAGAGTCGGATCCAGCTATAGAAGGGGAACCTGGAGAGAATTTCGCTGTCAGCTTCTGAAGCAGCCTGGGGTCATCATTGGGTGGTTGACGACCATACCATCCGATAATAAATACTGTCCAAGATTCCACCAGCAGCACGACCGACAGTACCACCCAGTACATCAGCCATGGTGCGAGTTGGGAGGGATCGGCGGAGCGGAGGGCCTTATAGGAAGCGAAGATGGGGAAGAGGATGGTAATCACGGAGCTATAGAATACGCGATTAGTAGCTGGACAAGTGTGCAAACAGCTAGTTCAATGAAAATGCTTTAGATAGGCACTTACGATAGCAAGTCCGCAAAGATGCCGAACATGATGACGAAGAACGTATAGGAGACAGGGGAAGTCTGAGATAGCGAGAATTAAGAGGGGTCGACAATCGGCGGTGGGCGATCAGGCAGCTCTCTCCAACGCGAAGGTTGAAGAGCTGCACAGTGTTAAATCGGGAGGGGCCGGGTTTTCTGGAACATCGACACAGATTCTTGCAAACCCGAAGAAGCCGTCTAGATAGAAAGAGCCAAGAAAGAAAGTAGGAAAGGAGAGGTTGAAAAAAGATGATCGCTGAGACGTGGAGTCTGTGGAGATCAGCGATCAGCCCTCTCAGGCTGTCGGGACTCGGGGGCGGTCATGCTTCCTCCCGATCAACGGCTCGTCTTGACGTCACGCGAGATGTGGATTCACGTCTTCTCTATGCCCTATAGAGGAATTCATGCTGTCTGCGGAATAATCATTGAGGAGTAAACTATTCACCTCCAGCATTCTCGAGACTTATTCACTGCCAACCCCGCCGTTGTTATAAGTTCGGCCTCCGTGCGACGAGCTTCAGGATCGACGTGCCACTACTCCAGAATCTCCAGTACTACTGGCTGCGGCTCTCAATAATCGGCCCAATCACCCGATGCCCAAGGCACTTGCATGATCGCTGCCAGGTTGAGTTCATTTTCTTTCACTCGCGACACTCCTTTGCCAATCCGCAATCCAGTGTATACCTTCCGAATCGTGTCTACCGAGTCCTACTCTCAAATATCGTGGTTGCGCATATCCGCCAGTTTACTCTTCCCCGCTTCTGTTAGTGTTGAGGTCTCCCACGAACCTCGGAACTAAATAATGTGTATCGCACTCATCTCAACCGCTCACCCTGAGTATTCGTTGATCGTCATTGACAACAGAGATGTGGGTGTTCCATAATCCTTGGTATATAGTACTTCTACTAACTACAGTCAGGAATTCCTTCGACGACCAACCTCGTCGCCAGACTGGTGGCCGGAGCCAGCATCGCATGTCCTCGGCTCACGCGACTTAGCCCGAGCCACCCACGGCACCTGGATGGGAGTCACCAAGCAAGGCAAAATAGCCGTGCTCACCAACTATCGCGAAGATAAATGCGCCCAGGCCGTTGGGGTACATAGTCGTGGCCGAATTGTCAATAGCTGGCTCACCAGTCCCCCCAGCGAGGGTCAGACCACCCATAGCTTTGTGCAGGAGATGGTCGCTAGCCCCGAGGCCAAGCAAGTCGGGGGATTTAGTCTGGTTTGTGGCCGAGTCAATGAACCCCTGGCCATTGTCTCCAACCGTTCCTCCGACATGGACCAGATCACCTGGGTAGCCGCGGAGAAGAACCAAACCCGAGGGCTTAGCAACACCAGTGTCGATGACCGAACATGGCCCAAGATTCTGGATGGCGAGAAGTTCATGCAACTTGCCATTGAGAAGCATGTACAAGCCCAAGAAGATGAAGAGACTCTACTGCAGCGGCTTCTTGGGGTGCTCAGCAAAGACACCTTGCCGCGACTACCGGAAGGAACCAGTGTCGAGACTTACATCCAACATCTACGGAAGAGTATCTTTGTTCCTGTCATTGGCGCCGAGGACGATGTCAATCAAGCGGCTGAAGATGCCGCAGCTGCCCGTGTTGAGGACGAAATGAAGCAGCCTCAGGTCAACGGATTCCTGGACCAGAACTATTCCTCCGGACCGTACGGGACTCAGAAGCAGACGATTATTTTAGCTCGGCCCGATGGTCGAGTTCGGTACTTTGAGCGGACCCTTTATGATAACAACGCCAAGGCCGTGCCCATCGGACAAGGCGATCGGTCGTTTGAGTTCCACGTCGAACAATAGCAATTAGCCGGCCACGACCGATCACCCCTGCAGCGACCGTGGCTCAAATGTAGAATCTGACGTGTTATGATCATGATGAAACAGACATGGAGGAAGGGAGGGGGACCAGATGGACATTTTTGTTTCCCTGCTGCCTGCTTGTTATAGCTAGACTTGGAAGCGATTCCAAGCGGTGTAATTGATATCAACTCCACTTATCTTGATTGTCCATATTATATATGCCTACATTTATATGAGCTGTAGGATTCGTATTTGTTCGGAAAGGAGCCTCCGAACCCATTCAGGCTAAGTATTTCACCGACCGTCATGCTAAACGGTCCGCCGTGTTTCAGCTTAAGAGGTTGTTCATCTACCCGGCACCCGTTTTTCTCTCCGTGTTTCTCGGCCTCTTCCCTAAGAGGAGCATCGCCGAGCCCACTGCCACTGGGCCGGAATAATTTCCTGGCATTCTTCCACTTATGACTTCAAGCTACTGGTTCAATACGGCGCTTTGCGAAATGACCCTGAACCCCTGTGGGACCTGCGTCAGACCAAGTCGACTCCACACTTTCAGACGCCTCCATCATCACAGCCTAACGGCTTGCCCGGACAGTCCTGATCCCCGTGCTAGCTTAATATTCTATGGCTAAACTACTGACTCACTAACTTCATTCGGCAACGACGCAATCAAACTTAGACTAACCTATGGCCAGATCAGGACTGTTCCAGCCCGTTCATGCTGGATCCAATGGCCCCCAAGGCATCGCCTGTATTTACCCAGCAGATCCATCGAGGCGGATGTCCGAGGAACTATCCGTTTCTTAATTACTTACTGGGTTAGCGTCCACCAGCCTTTATTCCAGTGTTCACGCCAGGTCGAATAGCGGTGATTTCTGTTCTAGCAAAGGGGGCCTCGAACGACGAACCCACTCCGTGTATCAGATGCTTCGCTAGACTTAACCGAACCCAATGGTCGACCTTGTTTGACGCCCACCCCCTCTTCCAATATGTCGAGCTATATAATGCCTGAGACCTTGGGAGTCTCTTGTTTTCTTCTGCTCTTTCTACTTTGTTAACCTTCCCTTCATTTAAGCATCAAGACTGGTTTCTTGATCTTTTCCTTCTTTTTTACAACCACATTCTTTCATTCGACCAGCTCGATAGTCACTCTTTTCGAAAATTTACCAAATATCTTTCAAAATGAAGTTCACCAACATTGTTCTGGCTGCTAGCGCTGCTGGCATGGCCGTTGCTTACCCTAGTGGTCGTGACGTTGTTCCCAACAAGCGCAGCGTTGAGAAGAAGCGTGCTACTGGCTTCACCTGTGAGTCTCTTGCTCAATGGACTGGCATTGACATCCTACATACCTGTAAATGATACTAATAACAAGTAGGGGTCGGTGTCAGCGAGTCTGGTGCCGAGTTCGGGTCTGCGATCCCTGGTACCCTGGGAACCGACTATACCTGGCCGGTGACCTCCAAGATTCAGGTCCTGCGCACTGCTGGCATGAACATCTTCCGTGTTCCCTTCTTGATGGAGCGTCTGGTGCCTGGTAGCATCACCGGCACTCTGGACTCGACCTACCTGGCCGCTCTCAAGTCTGTACGTGACAGATCCATTGATGGCTATGAAATACCCCAAACATATGCTGACCTACGTGGTCTTACTCACTTTAGACCGTCAACTACATCACCGAGAGCGGTGCCTATGCCGTCCTTGATCCCCACAACTATGGCCGATAGTACGAGATTCCATCCTTTCCTTTATCCACTTCGGGCCTTGATATTGACCTCTTGAATAGCTCTGGCAGTGTCATCACCTCTACCGACAACTTCAAGACCTGGTGGAAGACCGTTGCCACCGAGTTCGCTTCCAACGACAAGGTCATCTTCGATACCAGTAAGCCTTACCCAAAACCTCAATAACGCATTGGGTAAACTAACACACTTCGACTAGACAACGAGTACCATGACATTGATCAGACCCTTGTCCTCAACCTGAACCAGGCCGCCATCGACGGTATCCGTGCCGCCGGCGCCACCTCCCAGTACATCTTCGTCGAGGGCAATGCCTGGACCGGCGCCTGGTCCTGGACCAGCAACAACGACAACATGAAGGATCTGACCGATCCCCAGGACAAAATCGTCTACGAGATGCACCAGTATCTCGACTCCGACAGCTCCGGTACCTCCGCCACCTGTGTTAGCAGCACCATCGGCCAGGAGCGCCTAGAGTCCGCCACGACCTGGCTGAAGAACAACGGCAAGAAGGGCTTCATCGGCGAGTTCGCCGGTGGCGTCAACTCTGTCTGTGAGTCTGCCGTCGAGGGCATGCTCTCCTACATGTCCGACAACACCGATGTCTGGATGGGTGCCGAGTGGTGGGCCGCTGGTCCCTGGTGGGGATCTTACATGTACTCGCTGGAGCCTACTGATGGTCCCGCCTACTCGACTTACCTGCCCATCCTGGAGAAGTACTTCGTGAGCGGCTCTTCCTCCTCATCTTCTTCTTCGTCTTCCTCTTCGTCTACCACCACTACTGCCAAGGCCACTACTACCGCTAAGGCTACCACCACCACCGCTGCCCAGCAAACTTCTACTTCTACCACCGCCGCCGTCGAGGTCACCACCACTCCCGCCGGCCAGGTTGAGGTCTCCAGCTCCGCTACTCGCACCAGTACTAGCACTAGCTCTGCTTCTCACTCTACCACCAGCTCGGCTACCCACACCACCACCGTGCCCGCCGTCGCTACAACCACCCTCGTCACCAAGACCTCGTCCGCCCAGTCTTGCAGCAGCACTACTACCGCACCCTCTACCGGTGGCACTGTTCCCCACTGGTACCAGTGTGGTGGTCTCAACTGGACCGGCGCCACTGCCTGCGAGAGCGGTTTCACTTGCCAGGTGCAGAACCCTTACTACTCCCAGTGCCTGTAAAGAGCATTTAAATGAGAACAAGGGTCTGATTAAAAGGGGATTGGCATAAATCTTGATGCATTCGGTTTGGTGATTTTCTACTTCTGGGAAGGCTTGGTCTTCGCTTGTATACTTTTTTACTTCGATTCTACTACTTCTACTTCTTCTACTTTTCATATTTTATTCAATTGATTTCTTGCCAATCAAAGCCCACTGCAGTACAGCTCATCAATGATATGAAAGTACTGATGTTCTTGAACCATTTCTCTGGAGCATATATGTTTGCTAGCAAAATTGTCTTGGCGCGTAGGTCTTTTGCCGAACCAAGCTGATATCGATGGATCAATCCCCGATCAAGCAAGATTAGCACAATGAAAGGAAGAAAAGCAAAAACAAAAGCAAAAACAAAAACATACAACAGCCAAAAGTATGGCCGACCTTACTTAGCGCCTATCGTTCGGTGCTGAGCGGCTCGCCGCTTTATCCAGGCGGGCTTCAGGCAGCTTCAGGCGGCAGTTCACCCACATGAATATTCTTCACCCGAAGACCATCCTTTGCTTTCGCCACCTAGCCTTCTATAGCAGTAACAGCGTCAAAGGGTAAGTTCTTCCGCTCCAGTAGGAATGAGAAAACATCAGCTAGATCGAAAACTTGATCTTGCACCGTTGAAGCAAAATCCTTGGCAAGTCCCTCGATCGTCTCATCACCAATTTGTTCCTTGGGTTACTTGAGGCTGGGCATCTACTTGAAGGCAGTGTGGAAAAGTTAAGCAGAAATCTTCTT
This sequence comes from Penicillium ochrochloron, assembly GCA_022985105.1. Taxonomy (NCBI): domain Eukaryota; kingdom Fungi; phylum Ascomycota; class Eurotiomycetes; order Eurotiales; family Aspergillaceae; genus Penicillium; species Penicillium ochrochloron. Next base: position 461,448 of record JAAVMA010000024.1, read on the forward strand.
ATCGGCAAGCTGCAAATGCACTTTCTTGTCTGTGCGCCCTTGTTCCCTTCTCGGGCGTCTCGTGGGTTTAAAGATCGAATCTTGTCGGATCTAATCATTCTCCGGGCTGGGGGTCCTATTAGGTGCCTATTTCAATTTTCGAACGTCGAGGACTGAGACGTACTTGTATCATAGCGGGCGTTGCTTTCCGAGCATTGGTAAAACTATGTGAACGACTTCATGGCAATCGTCGCCTGTCACGGTATGTGGCGTGAAGGTTTTATATTCGTGTAATGTCCGTGGGAGGAAATATTGGAAGAGATGGGAGGGGGTCATCGTCTAACCTCTGAAGAACGGGCGGTCCCGAGATGCTTATTAGAATTAAAAGGAGCGTGAGGAGAATCCCTAGGGCTATTTAGAGATCTATGTACTCAGACTTTAAATCCAGCCTCCAATGCCACCTGGGAAACTTACATCGACATATCCGAAGTCTCCACGATAGGACCAGTGTAAATCTTGCGGGCGCGCACAAAGTAATACAGCGTGGCAAGGATGGTGCAGCCGCCGATACCGACGACGCTATAGTTCATACCATCCACACCGGGATTCATTTTCGAGGGCCAGAAGCTGAAGAAAATGATTATAGTGATGTAGATGACGGCAAAGAGATTCACCAAAGTACCAAAGACACCAGGGCAACGGAATGTTCCCCAGACCAGCTTCGAACCAGGCACGTTGATAATGTCATCCTCGTTGTCGTTATAGAGGCTAATGTCTCCCCGGACGCGGCGGAAGAGAAGCAGGACAGAAATCGTGAGGTACGACAGGTACAGGCCAGATACGGCCATAGAAAGGATATCCCCTAGAGCCACACTGGAGCCAATGTTGATAAGGGCCAGGAGGGTAGAGATGGCGACGGAAAGTATGACAGAATAGATCGGTAATTGATTAGACGGAGAGACCTAGAGACAGTGACGATGAGTTAAGTGAACGACTTATGCAGACAGGATCATTGTTTATTTACTTACGTTGCTCCACCACCTCCATCCAGGGACACCCCTGTCTCGGGCAAAGGACCAGAGCTGACGGGACGCAGCGGCTAGCAGTCCCATGATCGCGCAACAGTAAATAACCAGGACAATCGAAATCATGGCTAAAGTCCCTGGCAGCGAATTAGTTGCTTGGAAGAAGATCGCCATGAACGGGTATCCCGTGGGTGACTCTAGCGCGGATTTCAGGTCGCTAGCGCAGTAGAGCATCGCAATCAACATGCCGAACCCTAGGCAGCCGTTGATACCGACACTCAGTAGGAGAGCCTGAGGGACGACGCGCGCTGCATTTACAATCTCCTCAGCCATCTAATTCAAAGATAGTTAGCCACAACCATCGAATAGCTTCCGAGCAACTCAACACTTACGTGGACAGCGGCATCGCCGCCAGCGAACGCAAATCCTAGGCTCGTCATCCCAACAAACCAGGACAGCCCCTGGGTGGCAAATTTACCATTGTTCTGGAACGACAGAAACACATCATGAGTCGCCGCGTGGTCAGACATATACACCAAGGGAATCATGATGCCGAAGAATCCAAGGATGTGCACAACTAGGACAACGGCCTCAAGTCGGGGCAGAAGCTTTCCACCAGCCAAGTTCACCAACAATGCGACCAACAAAGCCAGCCAAACAATCAACGTTCCCTGCCACGGCAGGGCATCATACTTAGAGTGGGCCAGGACCGCCGTGCCTTGGATCATGGTTCCGGTAATAAAGGCACTCGCGGCAAACCCGCACTGCCAGCCGATTATGGTAAACCAACCCGTGATGTAACTGAGGAATTTCTGGAATTTGATCGGGGCAAGCATGGCAGCCCAGTGATATTGGCCACCCGCAGTGGGAGCCCTAGTTGGAGGGTTAGCTCTACCAGTCTCAACAGAATGAGAAGACCTTAAGACGGTGAGCAAGCTTACATCGAAGCCAATTCCGACAAGACCACAAAAATGCAGACAGTCCCAGCCCATGCGAAGATGAAGCCGTATACCGCGCCCCCTGGGCCGCCGCTAGGGTTCTGTTAGCGATATATAACAAGGAGTCGTGGTAATATTCACCCACTTTGTAACAGGGCTCAGGAAGGTCCTTGGCAAGCCGTTAGCAATCCCCCTCACCATGTCATGACAAGATCTTCGTCAGGCTCGGACTCACCCAAGCATACCCTCCCAGGTACCGAGGACAGTACAACTGAAGCCCAGGATCGAGAGAATGCCGAAGTTACGCTAACCAGATAGAAAAGTGAGTGATTTGTACTCCATTGCGTCGTAGAAAGGGAACATTTCCGTGCATACCTTAAGAATAGGCTTTTTTCCCATACGCCGGAGATGGGCATTATCGCGGTCTTGAATGGACATGCCACTCCGGGCTTCGCCCCGACTGATCACAGAGGCCTGGTTTTTCAGCTCATACGCTACCATGATGGATTATTGAACTTTTGTGGGCAATTTTGGATGGACAGAAGAGAGAACCTAAGGGAGGAAATGAACGACAGAGGAATAGGACCGATTCAAAAACACGAAAGGAAAAATATCAACATAAGGAATGGAATACGCGGACGACGGTTTCAGATTAAGCAAGGTGCAGTCTTACATGAATATTCTCCTAAAAGATTTGGCAGCGATCAATATTCCGTACACGAAAGTCGACAGAGAACTTGATGTAACCTCGACGGCAATACACCTGACCGTGCCAGGGATCGCGGATCGGCGTAATCGGGCTGAGAGGCTAATATCGAGAATGATAGTTCATAGGCCGCTGACCACCGTAGAGTTCAAGCTACTGCAATTTGCGGGTGAGGCCCTCCCCACTTACTCCGTACGGGCCAATCAATTACAGGAGAGCTCGGAAGGATCCGATGCTCCATATCGCTTGGTAATGATCGACGTTCCCAGGGCGTAGGAGGCACTTGAAGCTGCTAGGTTGATGCATATGCATCCTGGGTACTGTAGGGATGCAATATCCAATCGAGAAGTTGTTTGTCAAAAGCTCATATCAATCTACCCCTGGGTCTACTCCCCGTAAGTTCCGCTAGCTGTATTCAGCTATTCACCAATCCCTGTTTAATCTGGTAATCTCACCGTCTGTATTAGGACTATCGCTGGCCGATTTATAGGCTGTCAAATTAATACGAAAATGATGATGATGTCAAATTCTCGGACGTTTCACGGCCTTTGGTTCGTATACAGCATCTCACTAGTATGGACTGCGCCGTTGAATATCTACACACTATCGGTGGAGCAAGGCTGCGTTGAAGCCAACTCCAGCAGCAAAGCCTGGGTTTATCTCTACTGACGAAGAGACTGGAGTCGTCTCTCGAATGTGACTCACGCGCCAGCCCCATATTTTTCCATCGTGTTCTTGTTGGATTGGTGGTAGGTGTGGAAGACCAGCAGTACAGTAGTAATAACTGATCCCCATGTCGAGCATCGGAACGCCGCAACCACCACAAGGGGCGGGAGAGGACTTCGAATCCCTGGCATGAGACAATCGGGAAACACTAAGTCGGGGGCCAAAACCCAAATTGGTGGGAGGTCAACTCGTGAGGTGATGTACATCCTTGCCTCATGTTGGCGTTAACCTGTGCAAAACCCTGGAGAAGTTGAAAAAATACAGGAGAGAAAAAAAGAAATGGATTTCGTGCTAGACCCGACGATCACGTCTCACACAAACGCCCGTCCAAGATAATCAAAATGCAGCCACGAGCACGCGGGTTACAGACACTGCCTACAAGCTTGACTTTTAGAATCTCCGTGCTGTAGCTCTTTCTGTCAAGATTGTTACTTCGATCCCTCCATCCGCTTCTTGACATTCAGCGTTGATGGGTACACGATTCAAAGGCGACACCAAAGACCCGGCAGTCAATGTCACAACATGGGTCCTCCTGGTCACGATCATCCTCAGTGTCTCAGTCCGACTTGGGACGAAGTGGCGGCTATTTCATAAATTGACCGCCGACGATGTCCTGATCGTGACATCCATGGTAGGGTTCGCCCGAGGCGATCTATGGGGGGGCGATGATCCAATATACTAACGAAGGGACCACAGGCATTCGGCATCGCTCAGAGTATTATGGTCAACCTTGCTGTTGGATCAGGCTATGGGAAACCTTTCAAAGAAGTCTCCAGCGATCAATTCGAGGATGTGATGAAGGTTGGTCGATCGTCCTGGAGTATTTCTCCTACCAAGGCTGACTCGCAATGCGATGGACGTAGTACCTGTACGCGGCGAGTCTTCTGTACATCGTGAGCCTGGCTCTGTCCAAACTCTCTCTGGCAGTGTTCATCCGGAGTCTCACTCCGTCCACCCGAGACAAATTCGTCGCCTATGTGGTCAAAGGAGTCATCTATGTCTGGGCAGTGGTTGTGTTCTTTGGCTCTGCTTTCCAATGTGAGGTGCCGCGCACCTGGGATTTCTGGAATGGCCGATGCTTGGATATTGTAAGAGCAATTTGCTGCGTTTAATGATGAACAACACTGACGAATCTCGATACAATTAGCTGACATGGCGCTACTTCCTCTGCGGCTCTGTTATTGTCACTGACCTATTGATCTTCGCACAGGCGATGGTCCTGATCTTGAGCATTCAAACATCGTTGCAGAGGCGCCTAATCTTCGCGGGTATCTTTTTGCCTCGACTCCTGTGAGTGTCCTGTCCTTGAACCATCGCAGAAGTTCCCCAGGAAGCTAACCACCCGTGGCCCTCCCTCTAGAGTGGTGGTCGCCACGATCGCCGAGGTCACTTACCTCGAAAAGGACACCACTAACCCGACCTATACCCTGTGCGAGATAACCATCTTTGAAGTGATCATCCAATGCCTGAGCATTGTGACCGCCTGCTGGGGACAACTCAACCCCTTCCTTTCGTGGATGCGCTCCAACGGATTCAAGATCCAAGGCGTGGGGGATACGACTACGTATAGCTATAAGCTGAGTTCGCTTCGCCGCGACCAGATCCTCGTTACGCAGGACTGGGAAGTGAACAGCCAATCGAGCCGGGCGCAGATCATCTTGGAGGAGACGTGGCCTGAAAATACCAGTCAACGATCACCCGATGAACTCAGTAGACCATGAATCCGACTTTTTTGACTCTTTTGATTTCTTACTGATTCCCTTTTTCCTTATTTTCCCTTTCCTTTTCAGATGCAACATGCTAAAGTGATTCCTACTGACATCTAATAATCTCTTTCTTTGTCCTCTGGTCTATTCAAAACATGGACTGTCATAGATACACATTGATTTTAGCTATGTAAACAAGCCGAGACTCTCAGCCTCGAGGTACAGTTGCGTTGATGATGCAGTTCGTCTGACCTACGTGTAGCCGAGGCGACTGACACACGCAAGGGGGTCCTGGCGCCACGCAATTTGGCTTGTTTCCACCAGTATTCGCTTGGTCTCATCGTTATTCTTCATATGAATCAGATTAGGCCGAAGCCTATAAATCTCTGCCTTGAGAAGCGGCCAAAGATTCTCAATTGGATTAAGATCGGACGAATGAGGTGGCTAGACCATCACTTCGATCTGCATATCCTCAAGGGCTCCACGTACAACAATAGCGGTATACGTTGGTGTGTTATCATGCATAAAAATCCCATCTTCAGCTGATAGAAAGGTCGGGAGTACTCGACGAGAGACTCCTCAATAACAAATCGATTCACACCACCACGCTCGGAGTTAGGATCGCCGAATAGGGGGATTAGACCTGCAGGGCGATCTGCAGAAAAAGCTGGCCAAGATATCTGCTTAACCTGCTTACCGCGATGCGGTAATCCTTGACATTGACCTTAGCTACGTAAAGCTATTTTTAATACTGAAAACGCTCCAAGTTACTGTTAGAAGCCGACTAAACCAACTTTCCGTTGTTGATAGTGCGATCTAAGAATCGCATTTGATATGATATTTTAGGTTTTCCAGGACGGCTTGGTGTCCACGTCGGCTGGGAATTAATTTAACTAACGTACGGACTAATTAGACACGGCCCCAATACTATTAAGCACTCTTGCGGAGATCGGTTTGCAAGATGAAACGTCTGTCCAGAGCCGCGGGTGAAAGTATTTTCGCTGTGGAACAACCCAGACTGATACAGCTACAGGTTTTTCACACTAATGAGAACGGCGGCCGCTAAAAAAATTGACCACCATACCGTGTTGGAAGCCACAGAAAGCTGGTAAATCAAGCATTACTCCTGCCTCCACTTTATACCGCCTCGAACGGGTAGCTAGATTCTTCCCGCAGTCTGCACAGCCAACCCCCACCCTCATATAATTTACTATCTTTTAATTGGTCGCTAACTCGCCGACCAATGTAGAGGCTCCAAAAATAGCTGAATATCTTGAATGTAACGACGGAGTAGCTGGTAAACAGCCCCCATTTGTGGCGTCAGGGATGCTGAATTTATCGCAATAAAAGGTTTTTATGCTGGCGAAAGCCTGTAAGAATCCTTATTCGCATAATATCACGTGTGAAAAATAGTCGTCATTCGGTTTTTATCGGAGGTAACTATAGGAGACGGGACTATTAAACTGGCATGCCTCACGCTGACTTCCTCGCTACTAACCCTCCGCCAAACTCCTACAAAGCCACATTCAGGCCAATTCCCATATGGAATCAACAGTCAATTCTCTCGTGCTGGAGCCGGCTACCCCGGAAGACGTCCCTGCGATCACAGAACTATGGTTCGCTGCGTTCACACAGCCAGTGATTGGGCATCTATTTCCCAACACACCCGGTATGCACAAATGGCACCAGGACTGGCACCTTGGCGACATTCAGACCAAGCCGTATCAAAAGTACCTGCGCGTGGTTGACACCAACTCGAAGGATGAGCAATGCCGGCCGCGGCTAGTTGCCTTTGGCAAATGGGACCTGTCCATGCCCGAAGAGCGAGGTCGTCGCTTTCCGCCATGGCATGCGGAATCGCCTTATCAGGAATGTGAGGACTTGATTACAGCGCTGGAGAAGGAAAGGAAGCGCGTTATGGGCGATGAGAAGCATTACTGTATGGATGGTATATCTCACAATTAACATAAGAAAGGATTATTACTGACTTGGAAATAAAGACCTGGATACCCTCGGCACTCATCCCGATTATCAACGGCGTGGGGCTGGCTCTATGATTGTCAAATGGGGCTGCGATTTGGCCGATAAGGACGGCGTTGCAGCTTATGTGGATGCTAGCAAGGAAGGTGCACCGCTATACCAGAAACACGGCTTTTTAGATTTTAGTCCTCCTGGCTCTGAAGTGGCCTCAATGGCTCGCGGCAAGAAAACTGCATAAGTGATACTCATTGATTTTACTTCAGGGAAGGGCGGCTCTAAGCGAATATATTGAAACTGATGGAAGTACTGTGACACAGTATGCTTATCAGAATACGGAAAATTATGTCCATTTTGCTTTGGCTTGGTGGTACTATAACTCCCAACCCCTGGGAACCGACACGCCGGCCACGTTCTATGCTGGTTTCCTTCAAAAGTGGGACCATACTTAAAATGTGGCGTTACCATTCCTTGAAACATAATTTTGATATGATCTCAACTGGGAATTGGGCAATGGGCAGTTAAAACAATCGTCAAATATTTGGGGGAGCTATGGTACTATGTGTCGTTCTGGCTGTTGTGCCGGTGGATAATTAATCACGAGCTGCAAATATTTTATATAAGTCCTACAAAAGAATCACTGTGGATTTGGAAAAGCATTAGGCGTTGAGTTTTCAATCGCTTGCAAGATTCTCCATAGTGTGTGTAGTTTCTCTCGCTAGTTAAGCGTGGGTTGGCCCTGAATAGTGGAACGCTAGCGTTAGTTTATGTAGTGTGCCCCCGACGAAGGCCCAATCGAACTTGAGGCTGCTGAGAGTATTACTGAGGATGCACTGGCGACAGGCTTGGAGGATCTCCAGTAATCATCACATGACCCTGGTGTTCCGGAGTGGATGTGATGATTACTTAAACTCATGATTCCAATGTTCTCAGCCGAAACCCCTCCTCTGTCTCTTCTACTGTCCAACCCCATCCCTAACCTTTCACGTGACTATTCATTCAAAATGTCCATCAAAAACCTGCCTCCATAGATATTGTCTCATATTTGTGAATATCTGGAGCCTCAGGAGTGGGGTGCACTCAGAATCACTTGCCACCAAATACATGGCAGTACACTGGAAGCCTATGCAACGCGCTACTTCAAAACTTTGCCACTTCTTCTCACCCGTGAAAGCCTTGACAATCTGGAGGGTGTTGCAGCAAGTGAAACCTTACGAGGCTCGGTTCGAGAAATCCAGATCATCCCAAACTTGTTTGAGGGGTGGCCCGAAAGGGATAATGAACGTTTCACAAGTCCGGGATTGTCGATACGGAAACAGAGAAGGATGTTGAGAATAATGCGCGGTGAAAAGGAAGTACCACCATTCAATAACACCGAGGCTAAAGCCGAGCTTGCTATTCTCGACTCGGAACTTACTACGGTTCTTGAAAAATGCCTGACTCGCCTCGAAAACGCAACCACAGTCGGCTTACGGTGTTATCCTATTGAATTCCTCCTGAAAGCCAAGCATCGTTCATTTCACTGCCTTGGCTTACGTGAACTAAAGAACCAGTTTAATACCGATGATATGAGTGGTAATATAGCATTCACAGATTTCCAGGAGAAGATGTTATCTATGCCTCTGAGCTTAGCATTTTCACGGATGGTCAAGGCTATAATCAAATCTAGCCGCAAGGTCCGCACCCTCCACACGTGCGGCAATATTGCATGTGGCATGAAGTTGGGGTCTATAAAACTGTCGGAGTCACAGTATCAATCACTGCTGCCGCTTTTGACTGATCTGACGACTCTACATATGTGCATTCGCATTAAAGATAACGAAAATGACACATTCGATGAAGACTCCTTCAAACATCTTCTCAGTATGCTGGTCACAGTCGCACCCAAATTGAAGGCTCTGACCTTTGCTCAATGGAGTCCCTTGGAAGAAGTGTCTCCTCTCTATTTTCAGGATCTCTCCCAGAACATCCGGTTTTCCCAGCTAGAAGAACTTCATCTTCATTCCATTGAGCTGACAGTGGAAAATCTCAAGCGCTTTCTTCAAACAGCAGCGCCAACCTTGAGGCGACTGAGTATGAAGAACGTTAGCTTGACAGATGCGATAATCGGAGCACGAGATCCAGGCCCACTCACAGAAGAGAGGAATAGTTGGGGTTCTTCGCTGTCTCTCGAAGTCATCAACAAGATCCAGGAACTCTGGAAGCGAAGCTTCAAATTGTTGGCAGAGAGCCCTAAGCTGCAGTTTGTCCAATTGTCTAGTCTTGGTTACCGTGGAAGAGAGATCATTTTGCAAGATGACCTATATATGGAACGCGGGCAGCCGGATACACAGCCGGATTCAAATGCGCGGCGTTCGATCAACTGGCCAGAGATCTATTGCGATCCTACCAGGGGTCAGTCATCCTTGATAGATTTCTGTTTCGATGCTGAGAGAGCGAATATATCACTCAAAAGATGGATCATGCAACTGCGGATGGAGATGTGCAATCCGGGCCTTGCAAATACCCAACTTCCGGGGACCAGCGGCTTGCTGTTCAACCAAAACGGTGTTGCTAGGTCTATTATGTACCAGCCGGGGGAAGAGCCAGACCCTAGAAGACTCGCAGGAATGGTGGCTTTGGTCGTCTAAAACTTTGTACATGCAGAAATATCATGAAGCATAACAAGAGGCCAATAGATTCCTCTCTATTATTCATGTAGATGTATGAGGCATGTTGTTCAGATGTTTTAATCCTGATAGTAGTGGCTACATAGCATACTAGCGTCTCAGTTAATTCAAATCAATGTGTGTCCCTTCCACAGCGAACTCTAAGCTCCAACCTAGCTCCTAATATGTCTCCCTGGTGGAAGACCATATTTGAGGGAAATGGAATGGAAAGAAAATAAACATTCAAATGTTTGAGGGAAACGTATTAATAATCGTGCCTAAGTGGGTAAAGCACTTAATGTCAACTGAAGCCATCCTCGCTGCAGACACGCTATCATACATTTAGATATTTGGGGGTGGTGCCTCGTCTTGTGTGCGACAGGAGCATGCCAGTGTATGTAGGTGGCTTACTCCATCGCTCCTACTACCCCTTAGTATGATGTATTTACGTAGTGCAGAGTGTATACATATTTATATATTATTAGACGTATATATATACACTATGTGTTTATGTCTAACCTTAAAATGTCTGGCAAAAAATTCTTCAAATATTTTCAATAAACTACATCCATGGATATACTATACTACAGTAGAACTTTAAAGGTACCAGAAAAAAGGTAGGTATACATGAAACAAACTCCTAATAAGGGGGTATGTAATGATCATTACGCTGGTTTCTAGTCATAGCTATATCGATTAAAAAGGAATTCAAAGATATAGATGGGAAGAGATAATCCCTCTCAGTCTCTCTATCACTAACTCTATATGTATCAACGATATATAGGAGCAGTTCTGAAAATAGCATCTACCATTCCGGTCTCGCCCTAAGCTCCTAGGTTAAGATTTAGCAGACCGTCAAAATACCGGCCTACCTACCAGACGCGCTAGGTATCGATAGTCAAATTCAAACCGCGATTAAATTGGTTAAGTGTCTAATGTGTTCAGTTATAATACATAAGGGCAGTTCAATTTGATTCATTTACATCGGAGCGAGCCTTTCGCTTCTGCACATCTTCTTCAGTGAGGATCTTCACTGCATCCTTGAAGAAGAAATAGTCAAGACCAGACCAAACGGTTGTAGTGGCCTTCAGGGCGTTCGGGTGAAGAATAGAGGGCCTTCAGGTGAAGGGGCCTGACGGGGCTGAAGGGTAAAGCGGCAGGGGCAGATGTCCCAACAATTCTATCTAATTGACAGAAAAACAAAAACATACAACAGTCATACTATGGCGATGCTCACCTAGCGCCCATCGTTTTGTATTAGGCGGCTCACCACTTTACGCGGTCGGCCTTTAGGTGACAGTTCACCCACCTAAATATTCTTCACCATGCCCTGACATATGCCTTTATGCCTTTCTACATTCTGATTAAGGGAAATTTTTCACGATGCAAGAACAGACACCATGTCCCTGCCGTTTAGGCAGTTGCTGCTATTTGCCCTACCTTTTTCTATACCTCTTCTACTTCTCTCCCATCTCTCTACCGTTTCCCTCGAGGTTAAGCGAAACCCATCTTGGATTAAAAGCCTTATTGATTGAAAATATAACGAATATCATGGGGTAGATTGAGATACCCTAGAGATAGCCCAGGTACGGTGTGCGATCATCGTAATACCATGAATACTTAATTACATACAAAACAGAAACGAAAGCAGGTCCTGTTGTACAACCCGGGTCTAAGGAAGTCGCCGCTCTCTTTCCGACAGCTTTTCCAAATGACCCCCACCCCCGGAGATTATGATGACTCAGTCCCAGCCAGAGGGTGGTTGGGTTTTGTGCGGGGTTTGGCGAGGCCTACTCTAACATCCAATCTGTGGAGTTTTTCTATTTCGCAGAATATATCAAGATAATCTTATGACAACATCACAAGATCCGCATACAGAAAGTCTAGTCGTTTCTATCTTTCAGCTCTAGGCAAATTAATGTATATCCCTGTCTATTATGATTTCAGGGACGGGAAAATAGCGCGGCTAGTTTTCGTTCCAAATATCCTTCAAGGTTATTTCCGATGGTGAAAATGAAACATAAACTTAATTGACGCAAGTCTTTCGACCTCGGATGCATAAAATATTATGCTGCAATGCCACTTTTGTTCCACACATGTAATGTACAGTATATAAGCATACCATTACCGAACCTCTATAGTGCCTGGCATAATCACCCTCGCCACCTTATACTGTTTAACGTCTATACCCAAAATGTTCCACAACGTGATACACATTGACCCAGGCTTAATTCAAGAAGCTAGGAGTCAAATAGAGTTTGGCAGAGCCTAAACGATACGCACTTCTGCTGTGCAGAGCTCAAATCTCAATCTCTTTTCCTCCTTACGCTCAGTTTGGGACTTTGAGGTTAGGCAGAGTCGCAGAATTCCAGTATGTGATTGGCCGCCATATTAAATCAGCAGGTAATTCGAAGAAAATTGTACAATGGAGAGGAAGTTGTAAAGAGAAGATCAGAGACAAAGAGAAAGAAGCGACAGGAAAAAGTATGTATAAAAGATGTGAAAAGAAAGAAGAGAAACCAAATAATGAAGTCCAAATTGCGGCCGTCAACTTCTGTATTATCAACAATACACATCAACAAATTGAATGGAACCGACTGTTGTACTTGACTGATGAAACAGAAGACGTATCGGGCTGCACAACTGTGCTGCTAGATTCCCGTACTGTACAGATAGATTAAGCAACGACTGGCTTAGGCACAGTATCCTCCAGGCTTGCACCCTCCCCTTTAGAAATCCCTGTTTCATCACTAGGCTTAGGCACATTGTCATCATACCTTGCATTTCCTCCACTGGCGATTCCGTTCTCTGCAACCGAAGGTATAAAATCTTGAAGTGCAGCACCCTCTCCACTGGCAATTCCACTCGGGAAAGTAGGGTTGGGCATATTTTCATTGAAATTTGCGCCATTCCCATCGGCGATTCCATTCCCAGTCGCAGGAGGTACACTCTCCTGGAAATTTGCACCATTTCCTTTGGCGATACCTCCAGGATCTAAGCCTGGATCTTTCTCTTTCCCTGAATCTGGGTTTGCACAGCCCGAAGTGCAGGGAAGCCCAGAAGGGCCCGGTTTTCCATCAACGCCAGGAGGACCTCTAGTACCTTGATCACCTTGCTTCCCCTGAGGCCCTGGTGATCCTTGAGGCCCTGGTGATCCTTGAGGCCCTGGTGATCCTTGAGGCCCTGGTGATCCTTGAGGCCCTGGTGATCCTTGAGGCCCTGGTGATCCTTGAGGCCCTGGTGATCCTTGAGGCCCTGGTGATCCTTGAGGCCCTGGTGATCCTTGAGGCCCTGGTGATCCTTGAGGCCCTGGTGATCCTTGTGGCCCCGGTGATCCTTGAGGCCCCGGTGATCCTTGCGGACCAGGAGGTCCCTGAGGACAGATGTTACAAGGCTGTTGCTGACCAGTTGAAGTGGATGGCTGTACAGGTTGTGGTTGAAAGCCTGGCTGTACAGGTTGTGGTTGAAAGCCTGGCTGTACAGGTTGTGGTTGAAAACCTGGCTGTACAGGTTGAGGTTGAAAACCTGGCTGTACAGGTTGTGGTTGACAGCCTGGCTGTACAGGTTGAGGTTGAATGGGTTGAATTACTGGCTGTACAGGTTGAGGCTGAATGTAATGACCTCCGGGAATAACCTGGGGTTGGTATGGAATCTGCTGCTGCCCCATTCCAAATAGCGGGCCTTGACCACCCATATTTACGGCGATGGGCATGCCGATGAATGATGGTTGCTGGGTAGGGAGGAAGTTTGGCTGGAAGCCGCCGAGTGAGCCCATGCAGGGTCCAACTTGGCCATACCCGAATTGAGGGAAGGCATTTTGCGTTCCCCCTATGGGTTGCAGCATTGAGTTGAGGCATGGTTGTTGACCTGGTTGAGATAGTGAGATTGGCGTGCATTGCGTGTTAGAGGTGCAGATATAGGCGAATTGGGCGAAGGAGACATCAATGAATACGAGGAAGGCAATTGAACTCATTAATGCGTCCATGGTCATTTTTTCGTCGGTATGGAGATTCCAATAATGGGTGGATTTATACTGGACTAGACTTGGTGAAGTTTTAGTGACGGGAAGGAGAAGCTACAGACATGCAGGTTAGTTGTATCTATCTAGAGTAGGTAGCGGATAAGTAGAAATAGACAATGATAACGAATGTTACAAGCCGGAAACGGGCAAATAAAGGATATAGAACGAGTTGTTGACGCGACTAGACGCTCAAATCCGTATCCGGGAATTCCACATACCACATTACGTGCACGTCGTATAGAGCATCGGAGGGTTTGCTACGCTAAGGGCTGGTGAAGACGGATTTGGTGAAAAATACTCGGATAGAATATTCATATTGGTATTGGTGGATATAAGAGACTGTGGAGTAGATTCCAATAGTATTATCCTTGCTGAGTTACCGCCCAAAGCTTCCTCAAGAAAGCGATCTTAACTATTGCTGTGTAAAACATAACCATACTTATCTTGCACAGGAATAACAGGAAGTTGCATACTCTTCTCATCAACTGGGTTGAAGAACAACTTGTTGGCGTAGTCCTTGTATTTCTTGACTCGCTCTAATCCGTCAGGCCCGACGCCATGAGGGAAAATGAAGATCTGTGGATGCGGTCCTATTTCAAGTTAGAGTAATTCACTGTAAATAGGTAAGTTTTACATACGAGGATCCTTGGAGTTCTCTCTGCTCTTTTTATAATACTCCTGGTAGTCTTGCATCACCTGCCCGAAATATGCATGGGCAGTGAATGCATTCTCGAAGACCAGAACCCATTTGGGACGGACGCTCTGCCCAACACTCTGCATCCCATATGCATAGAATGCATTAAGACGACCTGCTATCAGGTCCTCTTCAGCCTTTTGCTTAATTTTCTTGTCATTCTTTTGATTGTCCTTGATTTTTTGCTTCTCCTCCTCGGCTGTACTGTTGTTCTCTTTGGCACGTCTTGCGGCCAAAACGTCGATCTTTGCTTCGCCCTGTTGGCCTCCTATGCCAACGAGTTTCTGCTCAATTTCATTTAATGAGCTTTCTCTGATCAAGAATTTCGCGTCATATAGTCGTTCGTGTCTCGGAATAGCGTACCTTTTGATTGTCCAGGTCAAGGTTGAGAATTTGATCAATGCCAAGACCCTGAACTGTCTCTCCTAAGCCTCCTGTCAAAAGGTTAATATAGATCTTTTGCGTGCTTATCAGGGTAGGGACTGAAGACTTACCTTTTCCATCAACTCCAGGTACGGCTGTGCCGCCCTTTAAATTATCCACTGCCGGCAGATTCTGGCCTCGTACTACACCAGAGAGATGTGAAATGAGAAGGCCAACGACCACAAGCTTTAAGCTATAAAGAACAGGCATTGTGCTTCCAGATAGCTCTTTGTCGTGTTATAGAAGAAAAAACCGAGAGCGACCCTTAGAATGTCTGTAGTTCAGTATCCTTAAGATGAAAGTGGATTCCAGCATGGAGAATTGCAGCAGCACGGTAATTGATAAGAGCGGGTGTAGGTCTACTCCCTATTTGCAGACTCGCCCCGTAGATTGTCATGAATCATAGAAGATAAACAGATTCATGTCATGCGACTCTGCGAACCTTGGAATTCGGCTTGGCAACCTCACTAGATGTACTATTGCTTTTCCATATCACATGTTACAGAAGGTGGATTGGCCGGTTGGCATCATAGGGCCTGTAAATATGTCGTAGTTGAGTGGATTTGGAGTCCTTAAGTAACGTTTCCAATCCCCACCACCCTACATCGGTCGTGCTAAGTCTCCTTCCGGCAAGATTGTCTGTTTTTGGAGTTCAAATAGTCATAGACCTGTCTAGATTGATGTGAAAATAGGCTCCAATAGGCTCTTTGATGGAGGCCCTAAAGTCATACTCAATTCTTAGTCCGTGCACAGCCCTTGACGAAAGGGATGGAATGCAAAAGTAGAACGTAGGTAACGAAAGCAGCTATGACAGCTCGTGACAGCTTCTGGCAGCTCATCCAGGTCTGATAAGTAAAAACTTTGGAAACGGATATGTCGGGTATTTACACGGGTTCAAGAGAGAATAGAAAGGTATAACTAAGTGCATTTATGTCGATAGACAGTTTTTTCTTTCAGACAGAACGGTGTCCCTATCACTTCGTCTCCTCCCGTGCAGAAATGCAGGCCAACTTCGTTTTACTATGGATTCTTATCTTTTGTTTGCACAGTGCCACAGCGCATTTATATGCTGGATGCATTGCCCCCCCTTGCTACCCATCGGCATCTTACTGCAGTTTTGTTCCCAATAGTCAATTATGTCTTAGTCCTGGGGATCTGGGCTTGCTCCCTCCTCCCCTTGGATGGAATGGGAATGGAATGGGCTACCAAGATTATCATAATCAGCATCTGTATCCTCATCATCAAATGCGGCCACCGCCACCGCCTCTCTATCCTGTGCAGCAACCCTATCCACAACCACCACCCACGCCGCCACCACTTGAATACCAACGTCCTTATCCTATGCCTGCTTATCCCCCTCAATATCCTTATCCTTATCCTTATCCTTATCCCCTTCACCCTCAACCACCCCGAGAACCAGATCGTCCGCCAGTTCCAAAACCTGATCCATGTCCTGTGAGATGTGAGTGCAAGAGAGGTGACAAGGGTGACAAGGGTGAGAAAGGAGAGAAAGGAGAGAAGGGGGATAGAGGTGAAAAGGGGGACTGTGACTGTAAAATAAATAAATGAGAGATTGTGGAAAAGAATTAAGAGCTATGAATCTTCCACAATGATGTTATTTCAGTAAATCACACTTCTACTTCTTTGCCTTGATAGAAAACAAGGTGCTTTCTCTCCAACGGGCTTTTTAAAAGGCAGCTGAAGATTGATCGTGTAATGTGATATAATTGCCCTAACAAACCTATATACATCCTTTTACAATTGCATGATGATGCCTATATGATACCGGCTATGCATAATCTCTACTTCCAAATGTGATGTGGCCCGTGGGGCAGCTTCTGTACTCTGTTTGCAGATTGAACCATATGAATTTTCTTTTCAGCAGCTAAAATGCTGACATCACTGAGTGGCTGGATTTATAGAGCATTTAGGTAGCCGTGAGATCACGTTTAACACCTATGCAACCGGAATTGTATGGTCAGCTATAGAATCATGCATTAGGAAATGAAATGTGGCTCCCTAGCTATGTTACATAATTCTATTCTCTCACTATGATAACAATATGTCATACTTCCTGCAACACAGAAGCTGGGTATAGGACCATTAAGCGCAGAAAGGAATCTTGATCAGTGCTTCTGCAGTCTCAAGAAACATTGTATAAGGATGCCATCATACACTGTTTGGTGCATATATTCTAAATGCAACAGTGGTAACGACTACCTATGTAGTATCTAGTCAACCTGTACACTTGACATCATTATCTTAGCTTCAATGTGACAAATAGCACCCAGCTTGCCTTACCAGTAATGAACTTTATTACAAAACATCCCTGTGCCGTGTAACTGTGCCATGGTGGGGGTTACTTTGAGCTGTATAGGTGCGTGGAAAACCTCCGCTCTTCTCAGGCTTCCTAGTCTTATCATCCACAATCAGCGCTGAACAAACGAAACACCCGTACGCATTATCTATTTTCTATGGTGCTTTCGCTTTTTGGCCTAAAATTCTCAAATACTCTCAAACTTGACTACTCGTTTAAACTTTGCTCCATCGCACAGTTCAACTACCCATCTCTGCATTATGAAAAAGCCATTTACTCTTGTGCTATTTAGTAGCAGCATGATTCACGTATGCATATGTGCAGGTCACTATCATGTACCTGTCATGCCCGGAAGGCTATCAGGCCAAGATTGGTCCCGCAGCCCGGGCTACAATTTTCATTATGGCGGAGCTCAATGCGAGCAAGTCTCGTCATACCCCTACTCGTCAACGCCATACAACCACGACTTTGAATATCAACAGAGTATTCGCTGCCCTGCCAGTCCAGGCATTTCTTCGGAATTTGACCCTGCATGTGGACTGCCTCCGTGGCCTCCAGCCAGCAAGTCCCTTTGGTTATGCCAACATGATCTCGATCCCTATTGGCTATACCAGTACTCCGACTTCTCTAGCAGGCCTGGAAGCTTCTATGCAAAGCCAGGGTACAGCATGGGACCTTTCGATAATGGATGGAAGGATTACCTGTCCTGCAACGAAAAAATCCACACGGAAATAGCCAATTGCAAAGCTGAAGAGACAGAAAGTTGCAAGAAGCAGATAGCGCTCTTGGAACAGAGGCTTCACGCTCACTACACCAAAGAAATCGAGAAGAAATGCAATAATCAATTTTCGCATCCTCTATATGGGAGCGACTATAAGGAGTGGTTTAGAAAAGAAAAGGCTTCTTTGGAGGAGCGACTTCAAGCACAGTGTGCAACTGCACAACTGAACGCAGCAACAAAATGCAAGAGCGACCAAGACACAATGCGTGAAGAACACCGGAAAGTCCAGAACCAACTCGAGCAGGAGAACGAGATATTGAAGAAGCAAAATTTCGAAAATGCACAAAAGGCAAAGAACGATCAAGCGGCCAAGGAAAAGCTCGAGCGAGAGAAGGAAGAGCTTGCGCAGGAGAACAAGAAGCTAAAGAAACAAGACGACGACCGCGTCCAAAAAGCAAAAGACGATCAAGCAGCCAAGGAAAAGCTCGAGCGGGAGAAGGAAGAGCTTGCGCAGGAGAACAAGAAGCTAAAGAAACAAGACGACGACCGCGTCCAAAAAGCAAAAGACGATCAAGCGGCCAAGGAAAAGCTCGAGCGGGAGAAGGAAGAGCTTGCACAGGAGAACAAGAAGCTAAAGAAACAAGACGACGAGCGCGCCCAAAAAGCAAAAGACGATCAAGCAGCCAAGGAAAAGCTCGAGCGAGAGAACGAAAAATTGAAGGCAGAATCCAGACCAGAGCCAAAACCCCAGAAAATCGGTCCGCAGAACAACTCGACGTCTGAATTTGAAGCATTCTCAAAGCAAAAGTGCCCATCACTCCACGGTCAGCGAGCGACAGCGTTTGGTGTGACTTACGAAGCCTTTTGTGGCGCTAGACCTCGTGGTCGTTACACGGACGACTACGTGGAATCGAAGAATTTCGGGGACTGTATGGGAGCCTGTACAGTTGATCGAAGTTGCCAGGGAGTCTACTATGAGACTCACCTCAGCCGGTGTCGTATGACGATGGATTGGGAATATCCTCCACTTGGGTGGGCGGATAATACAGAATTCAGTTTCGTTCCGGTTTCTCCACGCGAGGGAGGCATCGGTGCCACAACACCCGACCTACCTAGTCGTTTGATCAAAGATGACTACATGGATAACGCCAGTTGTCCAGATTCAGACGGCAGCATTGTCTCCGTTGGGTCACTTCAATTTCGGGTCCACTGCCGGAAATACCAGCCCAAAAAGCAACTTGAAAGCGTGGGTTCGTCGCGTAGGGCTAGCGGGATGCTGGCTATCTGTGCTCTTAACCCAGCTTGTCAAGGTGTCGCTTATTCGGCCAGCAGTGTCTACATGATTGCAGAGCATGAGAAACTGCCAGAAAAGACAAGAAATTCGGATCTGGTCAAGGCTTACCATTGGGTTATTATGCTGACTGAGCCGCGAGTGGCAGCGTAATTGGGAGTAATTGGTGACCATCAAGCAACATCTTATGTACAGCAACTTGGAAGGAGGGTGGGAGGGAAAGTTTAGCCGAAGGGTCCGTGTCAGCGTTTCAGGGGTGTTCAGGGCGTTTAGGTGAGGAATAGAGGGCCTTCAGGGCATGCAGGTAAAGGGCATAAAGGGGCTGCGAAGGGTAAATCGGCAAAAAAAACCTAACCGAACAAATAAATTCTATCTTTACAAAAAACATACAACAGCCAGGATTCGCATGTGGTCACCCACCATACTACTAATTGGCCGGCGTGTGGCTTAAGTACGGCTGAGCGGACGGGAAGCCCTGTTCTCCACACCCTATGGTCGTATGTACTTTGGATGGAGTAGAGGAAACCTATATTACCGGTTGTGTGTAGTCACCACCATGAGACCACGCCCAGCTGTGCCATTTTGTCGATACAATTCAAGGGCCCAGTCAACCTATTATTCAAGACCTTAATGTTCTTCCTCTAATTTACCTCTTACAGAAACATATTCGAAGGGGAACGAAGTATATGTAGCTGGTAATGATGCTAGTGTGCCAGTATCTCTTATAACTCTTCATAACCGTACTGCCTCGGACTTCGAGTTGTCGGCATTGGATCGACCGAGATTAGTGGCGCTTTAGTACCCCACAACCGACTCGAAATCTCACACATTATTGTCGGGTTGTGTATATCCCCCTTCTGCTCCGTTACGAGCACCTGGCCATTTATTTGAGTAAGAGTAATGTTGCACTTCCCCCATATGGCAGCCACTTTTGGCCCAGCTTGTTCCATTTGCATGGAAATTGACCCCACATGTCTTGACGAATACCCGGTCTTGATGGTACTATCCAGAATCTAGCATATAAATTGTTTGGCTTGGGTTATTCCACATTACGCTGATTATTGATTACGAGGAGGAGGATTAGGAGTGAAGGACTAAAAGCCGCGCGCGGTTGGGGGTAACCTTAAGACTTAGGAATAGTGGAACTTCAGTCTGACCTGTAGTGGTAGTGGGGAATATATAACGTCACCCGTTTCTCGATCTGTGTAACTTCATATAACCTAGGCCCTGATTCCGATTCCTTCAATTTCATGCGAGTAGTTTAAACGGGATATGTAGTGAGTTATGGGTGAAATATTTCAATATCGGCGTAAATCATGACCTGTCTGAAGACAGTTGTATCATGACCGATCTCAATGCCCTGCTCAACAGGATCTTCTAGTAACTACCCCATACGATTAGCGAACGTGCTTCTTCAGAATGTGGGAGCTATACGCCCCCTTAAAGAAACACTACCACTCACACTGATCCACAAACGCCAGCCAGCAGGTGGTTGTAAATAGAATCTCAGTCACAGAGGGAAACTTGCACTCTGTTCCTGTATCGTATTAATTTGCTCCACCATAAAGTCAATCAGATGTGGCTCGTTCGTAGAAGTCTGGTCATCCGTTCTCTATCAGCCAAATTGCCTCTACCCATCATCCGGGGAGGGGGTTGCCTATATAATTCTTGACTTTCTTTGGGGCAGGCTTACTCCGTACACGCAAGCAGGAAGAAGGCATATTGCATGGGAATAACTTTGTCGAATGTGTGAGTATCAGATGATGACAACATCATTACCCCTTGGCCCATTAAGAGCCTCAGGGCCTTTCCAAGATACTCGCGAGATTCTGTTTCCAACTGGATGGCAATAGGTCAAGTGGCATAGATGGACAGATTTACCGAAATGAAGGCAACTGACGAAAAGTAGACCACATCATCCTAGATAAGTAAGCTGTAATATAAGCCATGGCTCGTGTGTATTCAACTGGCATCATTTCAAGGGAGGCATACCAATCTTGCGACCTGACGGAAGTGAGCGAAGAGCACTGCAGTTGTTGTAGCCAAACGAGAGCTGCAGGCCTCGCGGCAGGTGTCTGGATTGGCCCAGAGTCGCATCACTATTTCTTCCAAATCCAGATTCACAGTGAGACTTCTGAATCTAGTAACCCCGGGTGGTACATTAATCGTGAGAATAGGCAGGCTAGGGGCCTCCGTGTCTGTGCTTGGTTCTCCGTGACCCACATACTCATGCCGAAGAGTAGGACTCGCTGAAAGGGTTTTAGCCCAACAGGGGTATTCATCGACGAGCTGTTCCTCGAGAATGGAGGATAAAGTACATACAGGTATTGCCATACCTCCTTGGACTAGTAATGTCATCTGATCCTGAAAGACTAAGCTCACTGTTATTTGCTTGTAGTCTAACTTCCTCAGCTCTCTCCTCTACAACATTTCTGCCAATCGAGCAGTCATAGCCGTATCGTTCACATGCATCGCACTGTTGTCCCGGCCAAATTCGACTTTCGGGAAGACACTACGAGCCAAAATTGTTAGCTACGCAAGCCGCATCGAAGGTATACTTTTCAAATACCTAAGCTGCATTGAATAGGTAGCTTCACATACTCTGCGCTTATCTCTACGGCAAAATCGACACTTCAAAATACTGGCAAGACGTCTAGATTTGCGATACATCCTAGCATGCGCTCGGGATGTAAGTGGCACAGCCGATCGGATCGAAAACCTAGCTCACTAATGGTAGTAAGGAAAGAAGGAGGTGCGAAATGCGAAGTGCGAAGTGCGACCTGTGACTCGCGACTTGCAAAGTGCAAAGCGCTGTATCCGTGGCGCGAAGGACATGAAACATATAGGCTATGGCTGGCTTTAAGCCTCATTGGAGTGGAGAGAGATGCATAAAATATGCAAGATTGATCACGCAGGGCGGCACCGCGGGAGAATCGAATAAAATAAGCCACCATTCCTCGCAGACCCCTCTCTGTCACAACAGGATTGGCTCCGGCTTCTATCCAAATAGAAGACTATCTAACTGAAGTGGTACTATATACATGGGCTAGCAACTGTAAGTGACAGGTATGCAAATACCAGTATGAGTACAGGCTTTCCTCATTCGCCTCATAACCCTTCCTTTACGTATGGTTTGCGGGAAGACTCAGAAGTACGGTGCTGTAGCACGCCGGGGCTTGATTATGCAGACCTCTGAGATCGCGTAACCCATTTCAACGCCTCAATCAATTATCTGATTTTATCGGACATGTTCGGTACTAGCCAGTACATCAGTTTCTCAACCTGACAGTAATAAATACGTGGAACAAAACAGTTACCTACCGATATTAACTGCTGCTGCCGTGTATTGTATTATGCTACGTCGGATTAAGACCAAAAAAAATTGGATCGTTGGAAAATATTTAGTACTTCATAATGGGCGTCGCTTGATTGAAATATCTAGGGATTATGCGTATACCGAAGCCCAAGACAGCCCAAGCGGAGGTGAGAGTACGAAGAAATTTCACAGCTTGGATTCAGCACGCTTTAGGAATCTCTCTCCCTCGGGGATTGCCTTGTCAATCTGCCAGTTGAGTTGGACTATATTGCCACCCTCATCTGCTTCAAATTTGACACGATGGAAGCCAATCGCAAACTGAGGAGAGAGTGCTTCTTTGGACTCGGCATCACGGTCACTGTCCCAGGCGAACACGTCATGGTGATAATGGTGCAAATCGTAAGACGCAACTTCATGATCTTGCGGAGTCAGGCGGAGACCGTCCCCATAGATGGAGATCTCAAGAACAAAATAGCCGAGTTTATTGTAATAGCGACCTGTGTATTCTTCGAGAGCCTTTGGGCTCGTCCCTGTTTCTTTTTCATCGCGCAATCTCGTAGCGGTTGGCTCATGATGAGAGAGAGCATTTTCAGTCGTCTTCTTTGCCAGTGAAATGTAGTCGTTGGGCTCAGGGGCATTGAGAAGAGCCTCTAACAGAACCTGACTGGCCCAGTCGGGTGTATCACAGAGATCAAAAGAGTTTCCGAGAACAACGATAGCCGATTGTGTTTCAGGTAAAGAAAAACAGCACTCAAGCTCCGCAGACAGATCCTTGATGATATATCATCTTTTGCTAGGTTGTGCCCTTCGCAATTACAGGCATCGCATCAGCCTCATATCCGTTGACGCCAACAAGACTATAAAACGTAGCTCGATCTGATTTGCCGAGGATGCCGAGGCTCATATATGCGAGAGCTTCAGCGCCATGACTGGGCGCCTAGAGTGACTTGTTAGTTCGTGTGATAATCTACGGTCACAGCTTCCAGACGGCCACTAAGAGCTAATGCTAATGGATATTCGAGTCCTGGAAGTGGCGGACAAAAACCAGGTTTAAATAGCTAGAATTGGTCGTGCCCCTTTCTTTAGGGTCTGTAAATAACATACCATAGGCGGTTAAAGGAAATATTTCATTCGAAATGATATAATGAATACCTGAGAAATATGTCACCATGTGACCAGGGAGATTTCATTATTTGAAACCATAGCTAGCTTCCGCTAAAAAAAGTTCACCCTCCGATTTTGAACGGCTGGTTGCCGCTGTGGTAACCGCGCGGTAGCAGAGTCCGAATCTTCGCCCTTGTTCAAGGGACTGTAAATCGGGAACATGGAACATGGATTCTTGTATTTGGGCTTGTAACTGGTTCTGCGAAAATTTGATCCCTCTGGTTTTTTCTCCTCACATAGATTAGGATTGGGCACTAAAAAGACTACAAAATAGTCTAAGTCTTTTCAAGATTAGATGTTATACAATGCGTTTTAGGTGCTTATATATATAAAAGCTCTTAATTGTGCCTGATGTTTGATGTGACTTCTTGAAATAGGTGCGTTTATAGAAGGTGCAGGGGTGCAAGTAGCTCATTTCCTGTGAGCCTTTTTTGTTGAAGAAGAACAGCCCGATGGTCCAGGAATGCTTTGTATGCTGGTTTCAGAATTGTCCTATCTTCATTCTCCCATACTTGGAATCCAACCTCCTCCCAAACTTGAAGTTGACGATTGAAATTCGCGCTCGGTTTGATTTCTTGTTTTGATTGATCGAATTCCAATACGTCTGCTTGTTGCATGTTCAACTTGCGCATGAGATAGGCTATTTTGATAGTCGGCGAGCGTGATATTCCAAGATCGCAGTGAATTGATATCGCCTTTGAAGGCGGCACTGCGTCATTTGTTTCATTTCTGCACTCGATGAGTAAGGAGAGCAATGAGGAAAGAGCTGGGGATGCCATCTGGTCCATGAGGTCACAAATATCACTCATGTGGGCGAGGAGGTCTTAGGTTGACGAATCCGCACACTGAACCCATTAATGACAATGCTCTGTAATGCCTGCCTCTCTTGTAATGGAATTTCACCATACCCATCGAGCATCAGTGAGAGAGACGATGGCAGTGATATGGTTCTCTTGAAGCATTTCTCGTTTGTATGACGCCTCGACATTTCCCAGGAAGAGACCAGGAACAATCTGCCTCATCAGAGCATTGTATGCCATCTCTCACTTCTTTTTTCTATCCTTCTGGGCATTTTGCCCTGTTGCGTTTTCGCCCATCGTGCTATTTGATGCTCCTGTCTTTAGGTAAAGCTAGGTGGTAAACTCAGAGTTGGTGATTGCTCTATAAGGTCCTGATGGTTGACGTTGGGCCCCTCCCCCGGAGCAAAGGCAGCAGCAGCCAATAGCTAATAGTGGCTGCATTATCACGCTATGATTGACTACATCGCATTCGGTCACTTTTCTTCGACAGGGGGTTCCCCGCATTTTGGTCATTCCCTATGGACGCGGAGAACTCAAGGCCAGTTACAGTATTCATCAATTCCTACTAAGTAGCCTAAGTAGGCTAGAAATATTCCGGTTCTGGTGCAATGCTATTCCGTGCCTGTCAAATAGGATGTCATTCATACGGTGGTCCTCTCATCGATTTGTGGAGGGATGAGTTTTCAGTATAACGGATCCAAATATGTATATATATATATATATATATCACTGTTGGCGATAGCAGCCTTAATTGCTCGTGAAATGACAGTTTACTGCACAAATACCCGTCGATCATTGAACGAAGGAATAAAAGGGTTAAGCCACCCGCCTGCGAAGAGATAACTAATCAGGCCTGAAAACTAATAGAGAAAAAATGAAGTACCTTCTTGATTGAGAGACAACGATATCGATTGGATGCCCACATACCTATCAGTCACTAACAATACCTGACACGACCCTTCCACACATCCTTCCACATTCATTGATAAGTTATTTGGAAGTAATTTTTACATCACGACGAAGAAAAAAGACTTTCTTCTTGTTCATAAAAGAACGGACGGTCCAGTGAATCGTTCTACCTAGTATCTATAGAACGATGAGGAAAAAAAAGCAAGAATGTGCGAGGTCTTGCCCGGAATCGAACCGGGGTCTAAGGAATCAGAATCCTTCGTGATGACCGTTACACTACAAAACCTATTTGATGGAAATGCCGCAAAATATTTGACATTATGAATCTGAACAACTGATTTACCCGATCGAGATACAAATAGATGCTTCCCGTCTATATCGTGGTATGGATCAAAGATGGAAACGAGTATGAGAACATCTTTCTACATGCACCCTATGACCAACCCTCGCTCAGCACCAAAAAACATGTACAATGCAATGAATTACATTTGCTAATGAGTATATCAAGTCGTAAATTTCGTATCACAGCCAAGTCTCACGCACAGCGAGTCCGTTACCCAGATGCCAGCCAACACAAGGCCAATGCATGTGCAAATGGAACCAAATCATAAAGCCCCAAACCAAAAATGGGACTGAAAATGTGAGAGGCCATCAAAAATCCGCCAAAATGTCCAAAAAATACCAACAAAACATCACCACCTTTTCTACACTCGATATGTCAATATCAAGATCTTCAAGCATCATCTGCCTGGTGCATGCGGACAGTCAATAGATCCGCCGGGCAGCTAGTCAAAGTTATACCCCAGCGAATCTTCTGGTCAGCATTAACGTCCTCGATCCGATCGAAGCGCTGCAACAGACGAACGAGCACATATCCAGCCTCAGTGAGGGCGAACTGCTGTCCAATGCAAATACGTGGGCCGCCATTGAACGGAATATACTCCCAGCCGACCTTGCGGTTGAGCCAGCGGTCGGGCTTGAACTCATCCGCATCGGGACCCCAAAGGTCCTTGCGGCGGTGCATGACGTGGGTACTATACACGACAGCCTGGCCCTTCCTAATGTATACGGGGGACTGGCCGTCTGGGCCACCGCCACGGGGGAGGGTAGTGTCGCGGGTGGCGGCGCGGCGGTTGAAGGGGACGACGGGGAAGAGGCGAAGGGACTCGTTCATGCAGTATTGCAGGTACTGGCAGGACTTGAGGGTGGCAAAGGTGATGTTCCGCGGGTTGGAGTAGGTGCCGAAGTTCTCGATGATGGTTTCGCGCAGCTTCTTGAAGGTCTCCGGGTGGCGGGCGAGCATCATAACGGTCCAGCTGAGTAGGGAGGCGGTCGTGTCACGACCGGCGAGGAGGATGTTCAGGAGTTGCGAGCGCAGCTCGATGGGGTCACGGGTGACAGAGACCAGGGCATCGAGGAAGACGTAGTGCTGGGACTTTTCCTCGTCGATGGGGGGTTTACCACTTTCCACGGCCTTGAGGGCATTGCTTACAACACGGTCCACAAAGTCGTGCACCTGTTGATCAGAGTACCGGGTTTCCTTGTTGTTCACGACGAAGGCGAGTTTTTCGAAGCGGCTGCGCTGGGCACAGACCCACTGCGACTTGTCGAAGAAGTAGGCAAACGAGTCTTCGGGTCGCTGCAGGCCTTTGATTGCACCCAATTGGCTCTCTACACTTTCGCCGAATAGGAACTCGGTGGCGGAGTCGATGGTCAAACGGAAGAAAATGGTCTGAAGATCGGTCGCCGCAGTCCAGCCATTGGTGGCGACGGGCAGGGCCTGCATTGCTTTCTGCACATGTTGTTCCTCCAATTCGAGCTGACTGATCTGCTCGCGAGTAAACTGTGGGCGCAGCAATCCACGGGATCGGGACCATTCCTCTCCATCGGCGGTGAACTAAGAGATTTAGGCATTAGAAAATAGCTCGGCTGATCGGCGCATGATAGAGGGAAAAATAGAACAAGATGAGAAATTTCCATGTGACTCACGATGCCAGTGCCGAGCAGTGGGTGCATACTATGACGGCGCACCTCGCCCAGCTCAAAGTCCTTGAATTGGGTGGCCAGAACGGCCTGGATGTTTTTGGGATCAATGGTAAACACCAAGTTGCGACCAAGGTTGCGTAACACGTAGGTAGTGACGTAGCGGCCCTCCTGTTCACTCACGATCCCGACACGACGCGACGACAGCTCCGGCAAGAGCTTCGCCTTGTCGGCGGCCAGCGACTGCTTCAGGGTATCGATACCGATGGGATCCTTGCAAGGAAACAAAGGCAGACTGCCACAGCCCAGCTCGCGAGCCTTGCGCGAGTGCTGCCATGAGGCTAGCACCATGCGAATGACCTGGAGGACCACGGCCGCGGCCGCAAAGCCCAGGACAAAGGTATAGTTCATGGTCGCGGAGCGGCGGGAGTCAAGGGGCGAGGGTAGCTCATGGTGTGAACGAAAGAGGCGGGACGAGTATAATTATATACGAGAAATGATGGCCAGTTGCATTTAGGATCGGGGCACTGCGACTGGGCCTCGGTTGCAGGAAGGTTTCCCACAGAGACTCAGGCTACCAGGTTCAGGAGGTGGACCGTGGAAGAGGGGGAGAAGAATGGGAAAGGCGAGTCCGAGCCTGGATGATCCCATGAGGCACATGGCCAATGAGCAACTCGGAGAAGTCAGAAGCGGACTTGATGTGCGGGATTGGGATCTTTCCTCCGATCTGATCGGCCGCCGGTTTTGCTCGGTGCAGGAAATGGCTCCGTGGGCCTTTGTTGCTTTGATACATCCACACTTCGATGGAGTCCATGGAGGCGTTTCATAGCTTCTGGAACTAACTGGTTCGGTCGAGTCCGATCGGTGAGACCATCCAGCTGCATCCTCTTTGTCTCCGCTAGTGCGCACGGGAAGGATTTAGTCGAGACTCGAGACTCCATTTTGGCATTTACGACCCACCACTACGGTTCACAACTGCAAGAAACAAAGCAAATTCCAAGTCCGAAGATACTAAGTATCTCCAAGGTTACAGCCCGAGCTCATAGCCCCATGGAGATCGGAGATTATGCCCCCGACGGAATATGTACAACACGGACATCATACTAGTCACAAGCGAGACTCGTATACTCCATTCTGTCGTCACCTTGCAGGAGGGAGTCTCGGATTTTCGGCACACAAGACTACACAAACCAGATCAGAAGATTTAAGCTTGGTGACGGTTGGCGCTATACTCCGCGGAGTAAAGACTGTGCAGCTGACCCTTGATAAGTAACAAGGGTGGGAGGGGAGAATGGGGTAAGCATAAGCAGGACGACTAAGGACAAGTAGGAAAGTGTACATTTGGCCACTGCCGAGGCCGAGTTTATCTGATTACTGATCCCCGTGATCTCCGAAGATTCAAGAGTTCACCTTTCAATCAATCATCAATCTCATATTCTTGTCTGCACTCAAATCTTCAAGAAACATATTGTAAACAACATCAAATTCCATCAGACTGATGCCTGGTCCCAGCCATTCACATTCCGACCTCCCGCTCTCGGACACTTTGTCCGCCCGATCCTACCTTGAGCTTGGCCGCGATGAGCTCCAGGCCCAGGTCCAGCTCCAATCCCACCCCGCAGAATATAAGAGCATCTCCAATCCATCGGTGTCGGCCCTGTCGGGAGGTCTGATCGACGCTCCAAGCAAGTCAGGTCCGCACTTGCGTCCGCGTCCGCGCCCGCGCGAACCACGACTGGAGACGACCGAATCAGCAGCCCCAGGCATCAAAGACCCGCTCGATCGACCAGTACGAAAAAGAGGCCGACCAAGAATTGAGACTGCAAAAGATGCGGCTGCAATCGAAGTATGTGTAATCACCCGTCACCATGGTTCCGAGGGTTATCCGAATGGGGGATGAGCATGGACGTGGAGCACGAGGCTGAATATCTTGCTGACATCCCGCATTCTAGGAACGCCGTTTGCAAATCAGGCGTGCTCAGCGCACATACCGCCAGAAGAAGGAGGCGACCATTCAAACTCTCAAAACCCGCGTGGACCAACTCGAACAGACCCTCCAGAATGTGTCTGATCTTCTAACGTCTGACGATCCGGAAGAGTTCAACCGTCTCACTGGGTCTAACGACCTCTCGCGCGCTCGGCAATTGGTGTTAGCGGAGATTAACAAGGCTCGAGAGCTGCCAGAGGATGGTGGCGATCCAGTGGGGCAGACTACAGAGTCACTGCGCGATATCTTTGGGTATGAAGTAATTTCGCATGGTCGGAGAAAGACCAGCAATGATGATCGAAGGCCATCGTCTTCCAAGCATGGCCAATCCCAGAGGAAACAGTCCCTTTACCCGGGATACCCCCATCCACGATCTCCATCCCCATTGCTCAACCGTCTCTTCCCATCCACGACCATCTACACCTACAGCTACCAAGAATCTTGTCTATCCAGGCGGCTGCAAAGGTTCTGCCTAGAGCATACCTACCGATGGCTATCAGATCCAAGCTCGGATCCTCCACTTATGAGCCGTGTCTTCGGGCTGTTCCCCTGCATCCAAGATATGCCTGGTGTGCGACGCAGTTCCCGGCGCGTGCTGCAATCTGAAATCGGCGGACCGCTGGAAATCACAAAAGTACCTTTCTACACGCTCGGTGGCGCAGGCACGCATTATCCGCGCGCTAACGAAGACGGAGAACCCGTGTACCCGGTGCACACGCGACGGCCCGGGAAGATCCTGCGGCGATTGGCACGGATTCTGCGACGGGGTGGGATCTCTGACTGGGACGAGGATTGGAGTGGTGATTTGGAGCCGGATATTGGTGATGAGCAGGGCGAGAAGATCAGGTCTCTGAGTGAGGAGGAGCGCCTGCGCCTTTTGGACTTGGATGGCGATTGGTTCGATTGCAATGATGTCCAGGGGTATCTGGAGCATCGAGGGTTTGTACTGGAGGGCTCGTCGATGTGGTTGGAAGTTCCGGCCGCGACTGTTGGAGTCTTGTATGGCTTTTCCCCGGACAGCGGTTCAGACTACTGCGCATCGCAGTTGTATGTCTCCCCCGGCGAGATTTCCTGCAGTGACGGGTCGCAGGATTTGGGGCTGTCGACGTCTAGGTATACCCTGAACGTCGAGTGTTTCTTCGATTGTAAGGATAACGATTATCATCCCATCAGCCTGTCTGGAGGTATATGAAGCTAACGCCATCATCAGTGCTGCTCTCCAACCTCAGGATGCTCGGTCGAGCCCCCGGCTTCCGCCTCTGGGACGTGGACGCTGCGCTCCGCTCCGCAATCCACCGACGATCCTTCTGAGCGCATGTCGGCGCATCGCCTGTACCCAAAGCCCAAACTCCCTATGACTTGACGAGATAAATGACCTGGCACGATATACGATGAAACGGGAGTAAACTAGAGACACGAATCAAATAGAGAATGCATTCTGTTATTGCATGATTGTCATTGGGTATATCGCATAGACGTCTGATATGACATAAAAAAACCATCACCACCGTCGCTTCTCCAGGATGAAGCACAAGTAGGGAAGGTTCCTCTCAGCAAATGCGGTCAGTATGGCCGCGCATTGTTGTGACATGACCCTTCCCCTCATCGTCCATCTAGATTTGTCGGGTGTTGGATAATCTAGCAGCAGATCTCGCAGCACTCGAAGCAGGCAAGGCCAGCGCAGCTAGTTATCGGATTAGCGACTAGTCATCACAGGTACTTCGATAGACACTCGAGGTGTCATCAAGATATACTCACATTCCGCAGCAAAGGCCACCGCCACCACCACCGCGCAGCTGCATGGACATCTCCTCCTGGCTAGCCTATACACAATATATCAGTTTCCATTCTCAATGTGTCATGATCGCGCCCAGATAAAGAGGGCGGGGGACGAGAAGGGGTAAATCGTACGGGCTGCTCAGAAACAACCTGGTTGGTGGAGGGAGCGGCCGGGCTGGAGGGCTGCTGCATAGCGACAGTGTTGGCGTTCCAGGAGTTCTCCTGGGTCTGGGCCTCAGCGGGGGCAGACTTGAAGAAGTTGAAGTTGAACATAGTGATGGTCTGAGTTGGAAAAGGTGGGATTGGAACGATTGGTAGGTCGAAGCTGTAATGCAAGAGATAAGGATAAGGGGGAGGATGGAAGAGAAAGAAATGACCAGGTGATGCGGGTTGCGGGACTAATTTAAATAAAATTCAGAATGGGGATCAGCAGGGCTGAGCTGAGAAAAGAAAGGGGACGCTAGGAAATCAATTATGGAGGTTTAGTGGTCCACCGTGATACGACGACGACTTAACGTCAATAATGAGTGTAGGATGTGGAGGAGCGACTGCTTATTTCGGGCTAGCGTCTAACAATGATTCCCCTCGTTTTGAGTTGGGCGGTTGTGATTTGTGTTGAGAAGGGAACTCACTACTGGAGATTACTGCGGTATTACTACGTCTACTACTACCATACTCAGTCCAGGCATAACTGCAAGGCTACGGCTACGGCTACGGCTACTCCTACATATGCAGTAACTAAGTATAGCGCCCGACTAATCAGAAACAGAATGGTGCTGCCTAGGCTATCCTTCAGGGTTTATCGACGGATGGACTCCGCAACAACGACGAGAATTCTGGAACACAGAAGTACACCGCCACGGAACGAGGCTTAGAACCCAAACAAGCCTCACACGTACGTGGAAACGATTTCTATTTTTTGACCTTCTAACCAGGCACCACAAATAGGAGTCGGGTAAAGATTTAATTATTGCGTGGGTTCCAGAGTGTAGAGTCCACTTTCTATCGTAAAATACAGGCCACACCCATGGTACAGCTGGGAACTTGTGCGAGGGACGTCAGCCCTAACCGTGTTGACCACTGCGGAAGGAGTGCCAAGACTCTTGGCAGCCCACCTGATCGGATGTTCGGATCACGGGGCTGAAGTTGAGGTCTAATCATGTGTGCACATTGCACAAAAAAATGATATGCGCTTGAGCCCACCTCGGGCTTCTTTACAGTTTGGCAAGAATGCCATCGGGGTTCAGTACCGACAGATAGCATTTTTGGATGTCCTGGATCGTGCGACATCTATACAATGAGAGGGGTTGGTTAGTCAGGGCTCAGATACTCGGCTACAACAGAGGGCAGGGACTCGGACTCACCCAGCCAACGCCATGGCAATCCTCAATTCTTGGCGCAGAATCTTGATCGCCAGTTCGACACCTTCCTGTCCGTCATACTACTCTTGATTAGCATGCACTCTCATGATTTATGGACGGAGGGTGAAAACATACTGCCAAACCCCAGATGGGAATGCGACCCAGGAAGCAATAGCTGGCTCCCAGCGCCAGCGCCTTGAAGATATCCGAGCCACGGCGGATACCACCATCAATAGTGATTGGGATTCGTCCACGAGCAACCGGTGCGCATACCCGGAGGGCATCGAGTGTCGACGGCATGCCGTCAAGCTGGCGACCACCGTGGTTGGAAATGACCACTCCGTCAATGCCATGCCTGATAGCCAGTTCCACATCTTCGGGAGAACACACTATGAAATGAAGATTTGTTAGACAAAGCTCACAAAAAAAAAGCTTTCTATGCCGCAACGCACCCCCTTTGAGCCAAATCGGCAGCGAGGTATGTTGTCGCAGCCAGGGAATTGCCGACTCCCAATCCAGGCTCGGATCTATCACATGTTAGTCTCGAAGATCACGATACAGTATAACTTCGCAGGTACACCCCATAATCAGTACGGTCAGAAGTATCAGCTCCACTGCTGAGAATATTCGGGTACTCCATATCCTCCGGGATACGGAACTCATTGCGATACTCGTTCAATCGCTTTCCAAGCACGGGCACATCCACTGACAGGAACAGTGCCTTGTACCCAGCCTCTGCACTTGAATTAGCTCTCACTCACCACTCATAAAAGAAATCATCAGGTACAAACTCTCTGCCCGCTCCAACAACTGAATCGTAATTGCCCGATCCTTCAACACACACATCTGCATTGCGTAGGGATTGTCTAGACCCTGGGCAATAACGTCTTCCAATGGATATGTCGCATAAGATGAAAGACCCATGCAAATACCATACTTGGCCGCGGCGCGTGAAGTCGCAAGCTCGCCATCTGGGTGTGCAAGTTTGTGGGAGGCGGCGGGGCTGAAGCCGAAGGGGAGAGAGACCTTGCTTCCGAGGATCTCGGTGGTTGTGTCAATAGTAGCGACGTTGACAAGGATTCGGGGGCGGATTTTGTAACGGTCAAAGGCGGATTCGTTATCGCGCAGGCTAGAAGATGGAATGCAAGGCTAGGTTGGCGAGTATCGTAGTCAATTGGGTTTCGGAGATACATACGTGATCATGTCCATGGCGCCCTCATTATAGTAATCTGCTTGTATAAGCTAAATGTTTTTGCGATTCGTGAATGACCATGTCAACATACCTCTCACCATTCTGGTGAGCTTCATAGAAGCCAATTTCTTGAGGTCGTCAATACAGCAGACATCTCGATGCAAAGCCTCGCCGCGGTGTGACATTGTGACTTAGAATGCGTGAATGTAAAACAATAAAAACGCAAAGTCAAGCAACGGCAATCCAGTAAGATAAGTAAGCTACCCCAAGTCACGCGTCGAGTTACCACTTGCTATCCGAATTGAGAGGAGCATGTCAGTGACCTTCCATCTGTATTATTTGTGTTGACTTCCTATCATAGAATCCCTGCTAACCCGGCCGGAATAACTTGCCTAATATGAAACGACCCCACGATTGTCTTGGGTTAAAGGACAGTCGTACGAGGGGTAGACCGCTTGACCATTATCGATTCTTTTACCATACATACTTGAAGTGAAACCAAAGAGGACTTTCAATAATACTTTCAAGAATCAGACAATCATGGCTCGAATCTTCTTGTATGTGGCTTGTCTCCAACGGCCGAAACCATGTGCTAGTGGCATGCTGACCACTTTACTGTAGGACTGGCGCCACAGGCCTTATTGGTGGGGATGTACTCCACGTTCTCAAGGCAACCCATCCAGACTATCACATTAGTGCTCTTGTGCGAGACAGCACTAAAGCTGCTTCCGTCTCCAAGGCATACCCCGATGTGCGCATTGTGCTCGGCGATCTTGACTCTGCGTCTCTTATCGAGGAGGAGGCTAGTCAAGCCGATGTCGTTGTCCGTTAGTATCTCCATGCACCCTTTGTCAATGATACTTAGCTCTAACTTCACCAAGATGCCGCTGCGAACAAACATATCAACAGCGTGGAAGCCATCGTGCGTGGTCTGGCCAAGCACACCGGACCCAAGCCAGGTAAGTGAACACACAAGTCTGCGAAAAAAGACATATTGTTGACCACGCCATTTCCAGGATACCTGATCCAAGTCTCAGGCGCGAGCTTACTCTCAATCCCGGATATTGTGAACAAGACATTCGGCGAAGGTCCCAGAAAGATGTATGGAGACATTGACGATGCCGATGAGATTCGCGATATCATTCGCAAGAACGCCGACAAGAGAGTGGTCGACAGCTTCCTGATCAACGTAACCGGCGCAAAGACTGCGATTGTGTTCCCGCCCATCATCTACGGACAGGGCCGGGGACCCATCAACCAGCGCAGTATCCAGGTCCCAGAAATTTCTCGAGTAGCCATTGAGAAGAGACAAACCTTCCAAGTGGGCAAGGGAGAAAGCACCTGGAGCAACATTCACATCTCCGACTTGAGTAATATCTTTGTCAGCCTGGTGGAGAAGGCTGTCGAAGGTGCTGAGGGTGATCTGTGGAACCAGAATGGTCTCTACTTTGTTAGTGGCGGGCCACAGCTGGTGAGTTGGCCCTAGGAATCGATCATGAGACGACCACCTAGTACTGAGTCAAGCTGACCAAAACAGTCCTTTGGCAAGATTTCACAGCTCATTGCTGAGTCCGCGCACAAGCTGGGCCTGACTGACTCGGTGGCTGTCGAGAGTATCACCCCAGGTGAGGCAGACGCGCTTTCCCCAGCTGCCAGCGTGTTCTGGGGGACCAATGCTCGCCAGAGTCCCCAGCGAGCGCAATTGCTTGGATGGACCCCGCGCGCACACTCGTTGGAGCAGGAGATTCCGACGACCGTCCGGTTGGAGGCCACTCGTCTGGGCAGATTGTGAGTTCCGAAAAGGGAAGGTGGAACTGGATGGAACTGGCAAAAAGGGAAGGAGCGTGGCAGCCGATAAGGAGATAAGATAGCATGGATAAGAATAGAGTTTGATAAGGCGATAAGAGGCGCGGGGAAGCCTTTTTAAGGAAGGCGATTCCGCCGCATCAAAGGTTGCGGGGGATCCAACGACCCCAGACTTCGGATCTTCATGCTTTCTTCATTCGAAGACACATCCTATGTCAATCTATCAATTTCAGTTGCAGCAATTAATACAGACGTCGGATGTCCATACTCCGTTCAAGAATTTGTCCTAGATCGATCTATCCAGTCCGTTTGCTGCAACTAACCGACGCCTGCCAGCTATGGCGAGCTCGAAAAACACCCGCGCTCGTCGATCTCACAGGCTTGGTGGATGTAGTACATGCCGAAAAAGACGTATGTATGGCCTAAGGCATCAACCTCGGATTTTATCTCGGAACGTCTTAGCTAAAAGAGAAGTATAGATGCCAAATGCGATCAGAAACGACCTGCCTGTCGAACCTGCCGAGAGCTAGGAGTGTCATGCGAGGGTTTCTCAGACCAGGTACTATGGATGCGCAGCAAAAGAGATGAGCCAGATGACACTAATTCCCGTCGGGGAACGCGCCGGCACTTGTACTCCGGTAACGCTTCCTCGTTCAGAATTTACCAATCTACAAGTCTGATTATGACCTAGAGCAATCGCGCCTGTCTATGAGCGCAAGTCTTGGCACAAATCTCGTCTCAGGGTCAGTCGATGCTTCACTAGCAGAAGTTGACATCCGATCTCGAGACCCCGAGCGGTCCCTGGAGAGTGATATCGTTATCGGGCCTTTTGCAGTTCTCGACTTTTCCGGCTCGCAACCATCACAGGAACAATCATCAGCCTTCCAGGAAGATGAATCTCATCCGCAAAAGCCCGTATCTGCTGTGCAATCGGATGATATTCTCAATCAACCGGAGATACCAGCTGCACAGTCAGACGATGTTCTCAAGCAAGGGGATATACCTACCGAGATACCGGATCCCAGCCCGGTATCCATCATCGATTCACTCTCGAATATGGACGACTTCCTCCACTGGTCAGATATCTTGAGTTTTAGCCCTGACCAATCAGGCTTTGCAACGCATCTAAGTCTGAGTGCGCCATATGACTTTTCATTTGATCTCAATAGTGATGCTATGTTGATTCCTGCAGCACTGAATCCCAATGAAGATCCCTTGCGGATGTTGACACCACAGCAGACTCCCATGGAGTTGAGAACATCAAACGAGGATGTTCTGAAAGATGGACAGTTTTTGCTCAAACATTTCCAAGACGTCGTTATTCCACGAATCATGGCAATCCCGTTTGGACAAAAATCGCCGTGGAAGATCTTGAACCTCCCTGCCGCCGTAGTTGCGTTTGGAGACTCGACATATCTTGGCACGGAGGGCGTGAGCCATGCCCGCCTTGCAAACCTTTACGCACTTTTCGCTTGTGCAGCCATTGATCTTGCCTTGCAGCCATCTGCGGAGATGATCCGTTCCCCTGAGTATTGGTACCAGATCGCCAGTCAGACCTATCAGCAGGCGAAGGATCATATCCAAATATCTTTGCAGCATGAAACTGCGGGACCAAAGAAGGCAAAATATAAGGATCAATTAATGGCTGCTAATATCCTCACACAATATGCGGTAAGCACTTCTGGATTGGTCTCGAAACTACTTGCGCTAACATAATAAAGATTCTCTCCGGCCAACAGCAGCACGCCCGTTGTTTCTTGATTGATGCGGAGCGACTTCTCCGACTACGCGGTTTATCAAAACGGCGAATTTCAAAGAAAGCCCGTCTTTTGCACCATGTATATACCTGGCTGCGCATTGTCGGAGAGAGCACCTTTGTACTTCACGATTACCACCTCTCATATTCATGTCTCGAAAACCTTGGCACATCATCACGTTCCCACCCTTCTTCTTCCACCGCCAGCAACACCACCGCTATTGTAACAAGTGAACCAAACCCCCATCTTGATGATTTCCTCCGCCTCGAAAACCAGAATTCAGATAGCGACTTGAACATTGATGAACCCAAAGACCGGGCATCCGGTTACCACGATATCCACCTCCACGACTCACGCAGTTTCCCCGAAACACTTTACAAACAAATCTACGGCATCCCTGAGACATGGCTAAGCTTAGTGTCACAAACAACGAGGTTAGCTAATGTTCTGGCAACTTGGCAGAATGCTCGCAATAACAGAAAACCCCTGCGCCTTGAGGCATGGGAGGCCCTCCAGCGGCGCGCGATGCGATTAGAGAACTTGATTTGCTCATTCTCTCTTGGCTGCGCGAGAGGCGGATCTGCAGACCTCCGAGCGACCTGCAAGCCACATGCACATATGCTGGAGGCACTCAACGGAGCCTTGGTTATCTTCTTCTACCGTCGAGTTCACGATACTCATCCCGCTGCTCTTCAGGGTTATGTGGATAGTGTCATCGCGGCGCTGGGGCAATGTAGCGTGTCCTTATCAGAGGCTGGTACCTCTGGTCCGGGGACTGCTTGGCCTATTTTCATTGCAGGTTGTGAAGCTCTCACTCCCGCGAGGCGAGAAGCTATTATCCAATGGCTTGATAATGCGAGCTCTGTGTGTGGGTTTACCTCGTATGCTATGGCTCGAGATATTATGACCAAGCTCTGGCGCAAGCAGGATGAGCATTTGACGGCGAATCGAAGTGAGCCAATGCCGATGTGGATTGACATGTGTAAAGAAGAGCAGATCTGGCCTCTGTTTTGTTGAAATGTGACAATGTTCCAGGTCATGTCTCTGTACTTTATTTTCTCTTCTTGTTAAAACTTTGGATTTTGCTAACGGCACGACACACTAAACCACCTTTGGGTTAGCGCCTGCATAAGCACCTCTTCACCACTGAAAGGTACCTTCGACACCTACATGAATACCACCAAGGCTTTATGTTTATAGATTTCTAAGAATAATAAGCCCTTCTCCCGGTCGCTCTTAGTGTTCGTATCTACTTCAAGGGCGTAACAGTATATATATCTGCTATTTGATAGCTATTATGGTTATTTAATAGTGGGAATATGACTACACGCAAAGGCTTAGCGGTATTCATGTTATAGTTAAGTGCAACTTTTGGGAAGGGGTCCGCGCTAACCCAAAAGTGGTTAAGTTTATCATGCCGTTAACAAAATCCCAAACTTTTGCTCCGCAATGGTCGATAACTTGTACGAGGAAGCGATGATGAACCGAATAATGAACATAACCTCATGTATTTCCATTCTCATATACATGTACAAATCTTAACAAAAATCGTCTATCGACAGAAAAGTTTTAAACAGTCTTAACACCTGCATTCTGAAGCAACAGCTTCAACTCGGCCTGCAACTCCGGCTTTAACAAAGCGAATGGCTTACGCAGACCACCCGTAGGCTGTCCAATGAGCTCTACGCCAGTCTTCACAGCCGCACAATAGCTGTGAGACTCAAGGAACTTGCAAATTGGGTACGCCTTGGCCCACAGCTCCCGACCGCGCTTCAAATCTCCATTTACAGCAACGGCATCCCACAATTCCACCGCCAGCTCGGGAATGATATTCGCAGCTCCCCAGACACCACCCGGGCAACCGGCTGCCAAACCATAGAAAGTAAGGGTATCCCAACCATTGAAAGCGATAATCTGATCAGACAGCGCGAAAATAAGCTCTGTCAAAGCAGGCGCATTGCCAGAGGTATCCTTAAGATATTTGACGCCGAGCTTGGACAGACCAGCGATCTCGGCAGGGGTGAGAGTCA
The DNA here is from genome assembly GCA_022985105.1 of Penicillium ochrochloron. NCBI lineage: Eukaryota > Fungi > Ascomycota > Eurotiomycetes > Eurotiales > Aspergillaceae > Penicillium > Penicillium ochrochloron. The sequence continues at coordinate 500,704 of JAAVMA010000024.1, forward strand.
GGCCCGACGCGGGAGGGATGTTATAGAAGACAATAGGCAGCTTGGAGGCGTCGTGAATTTCCGCCAACATCTCATGTAACTGCTCCAGGTTGACGGGGTCGTAGAATGGTGGAACGACCATGACGGCAGCAGCACCGCATTGCCCGGCGTGAACTGAGAGCTCGACTGCCTCTGCGGTGGAGAGACTTCCTGTGCCGACAACAACGGGGACACGATCAGCGGCGAATTTGATGCACAGCTCTGTGAGTTGCTTGCGCTCGGCAGTGGTCATGACTGTGAATTCGCCGGTGCTGCCGCCGGGGACGAGGCCGTGGACACCGGCTTGGATGAGGTGCTCAATGTGTGATTGGAGACGAGACTCGTCGATGGCGGACTGATCGTCAGTGAAGGGGGTGATCAGTGCCACCATGATACCCTTGAGCTCGGCCATCTTTGTGGCGTTGGAGGGTTTTTGGTAGAGGGGTTTGAAGGAGGGGTATAAGACTGAGAGGTGATGATGGAATGATGGCTTGCGTTATTTCCTGGATGTTGTCATGCTCATATACTTGAAGTAACCGGGATTTCATTCTGTTTTTGTGAAATGATGTTTCGTTTGGGTATTGAATGTGGAGACCGGAAGATGGATTGTAGTGGACGGAATGGCTTGCCCGATATGGACGGGACCAGTTATCGAGCTTCCACCACCCCCGCGTGTAGATAGCGGTTTAATCTGACAGCAAGGTCATTACTACTGGTATATCGGGCGTTGCCAGTCTCGTTGGTGATATCAGCATGGGTGTCGTGAACAGATAGGGTGTTCTTGAACCGTACAGGCGTGTCGTTGCTGTCACTTAGAACATTGTCGCTAACAGTCATGTAAAATTTCCTAGTTCGTTTGGCACCAGGGTAATTTTTGTCATCGGTAATATCATTATCGTTGCCCGGGCCAAAGCGCGACCTCCCTGGATGCGAATATTCTTGAGTTGGGTACTCGTAGCGTCTGCTAAAGTTGGTATCAGCCTCTGAACATGGTAAACCATATTAGTGTAGCCTCACTCTGTTATATTGGTGAGATTCAGGAATAGACCCTTCCCTAGACGTTCTTTTTCGAAGAGGTAAAGAGGACAAGACAAGGCAAGTGACGAGGAAAGGCGGATGAGGGAAATTTAGGAAGCTAGAGGAGAGAGATTTTGGGGAAAATAATGCTATTTGTAATTGTTTGTTTTGACTTAGAAGTGGGATATTACTAGACCGCTATTAATAGCACAGAGGTAAGTTTCTAGTAACATGTAACAGTACGGCCCTTCTCGTTGGGTGGACAATGGCTACTACCAAGATCGATGGCTCTTATGCAACTTCAAACTGGCTGTATATTAACAGCAGGAAAGTCCCACACGTGGAACAGGCTTCAGGCTGCGGCTAGCCGGTAGTTACCATGAATAACCTGATACTGGCCTCACTATATGCAAAATCAAATCTATGATACTGTGCACAGAATTAAGCCTTTGATGCCTAATGTTGTCGATTTCTTGAAGGGATAGATAGATATAGGGTGAGGTCAATGGCACTACATGAATGTTACTTGCACTACAAACTAGGCCATTTTGGATTAGCGCCCGCGCTCCACCAAAAGGTACAGTCGACACTCACATGAACACCGCTAAGTCTTTGCGTGTAACCTATTCCTACTATGAAATAGCCAAAGTAGCTATCAAATGGCAGGTAGACATATAGTCACATACTCGAAGTAAATACGGACAGTAAGAGTGACCGGAAGAAATGGCTTGCTATTCTTAGAAATATAGAAACATAAAAGCCTTGGTGGTATTGATGTTGCTGTCGAAGGTACCTTTTACTGGTAGTAAGGTGCTTAGGCGGGCACTGACCCAGGATGGCCTAGTTTGTAGTGCGAGTAACGTTCATGTAGTGCCATTAACCTCACCCTAGATATACTTCTAGATAGTACTTGAAAGATTGAAGAACCGCTTATTTACAACTATCGTGAATAGAAGGGCTTTTGAATTGAGGACCTTTTGAATTGAGGACTAGGTAAGGCATTGACTTGAAAAAGAGGACAACGCCCAGGTCATTGCTGTGGACAAGCTCAGATCAATTGCCAAAAAGACAGACGTTCAGATAGTTAGCCGCGGGCGGCGTCTTGAAGGGCTCTCAGAGCTCATGTTCGTCGTCTGTATTCTCGCGGTTCATACGACTGACCTCCTCATCGAATGCCAATTGCATGTTGTCCCATATCTTTATCATCCCGGGCACTCCCTCAGAAGCCATGCCTGCGACTTCTGCGGTGGCAATTGACGCGTAATGCTCGTAATGAAGCCGCAGTCGAGCGCGCTGGGCCATGAACTTATATGAGAGTTGTAAATCACTGTGGGTCTCCTGAAGGTCTTGAGCTTGGGTCTGGAGAGGGTCATGTGTACGGGGCTGCGCCAGGGGGAGCGGGGGGTGAGGACTGAACACGGTCCCTTGCGAGTGTCTGATACGAATCTCGCTACCAGATTGGAGGCCACTACTGTCCTCCCTCGCTAGGGCACCCTGAGCGGGGCTTTGGGTATGGCTGCTGGCGGTGGGTTGGAATCGCTTGTCGACTAAGTAGCGGTCGAGCCTGGCCGCGAAGTCCGTATCATTGATGTGCCGACTGACCCGGTCGGCCTGGCTATCAATGAGTCGAGGAAGTTTCTCGGTCTGGGTAGGTACAGCTGTCTGTTGGGCTTTGCCGGCCCTGTCGTCATAACCAATCGTAGCCTCCGGGTCCGTATTATTGGTGTGCTGACTGACTCTGCTGGCCTGGGCAGCACTGTTAATGAGACGTCGAAGTTCCTCGGTTTGAAGAGGAACAGCTGTCTGCTGGGCTTTGCCAGCATTGCCAATACCAGTTTGGGCTTTGTGGACGAAGAGAGGGCTCTCGAAATGTGCAGTCGCGTTGTTGCCGTTTTGAATTGTGCCTAGGAACGTATTGGTATCACTCAGGAGGTGATGTCTACCCGTAATGTAGTCATCACAAATTCGCTTGGCACTAGGATAGTAGCCATGCTGTTCGAAACTACCGAAGTTGTCTTGGGTCTCGGTGGATGTGAAATCACGAAGGAGTTCTGCCCATTTTTCGGGCACCAGTTCACCAGCCCCACGCTGGGCGAGTGGAGAAGTGAGGGACTTTCGAGCACGCTTGCTCGGACGGCTCGGTCTGCGGACGTTAGTATCGGTTTCTGTATATAACAAGCCAATTCCATGTAGACTTACTCGGTCATCCTGAAGGGATGACGTGAGTGACCTCTGTAGAGATTGAAGACGTGAGGAGGCAAGATGGAAAAAGCAAGGAAGAGTGAGGTTTGAAGAGGAAAGTGCGGAAGAGAGAAGGTGAAAGGAAGATGGAAAGACGATAGATATGAGGAGAGATCAGAGGCAGAGCTCAACGATCAGATAAAGGATTCAAGGGCAAGGGCCACAAAAGGTTCAACAAGCACTTCCACAAAAGAGAATATAACGACCGCTTTAAATAATATATTTCAAATGGAGGCAAGAACTTAGGTAGTGAATGAACGGCCTTCCACTATGGTCGCCAGTCATGCTCACGAAGTAGGCAGTGATGAATCCTACCGGCCAGGTCAGTACTACTAATGACACAATTTGTGTTATTGAAAAAATCTTTGTATTTAAGATCAGAAAAGACTATCGACTTCCATATGAGAGTGCACGACGACCATTTCATTGGTTTGGGTAACTTCAGAAACTTGCTAGGGAGACAAAGGTCCTAAGAATCAACGGCGGAGACTTTCTTGAAGGGCCCTTTGGACCTCTCTTCTATGTCTGCCAACTCGCGGCGCATCCGTGCAAGCTCCTCTTCGAATAACAGTTGTTTGTCTCCCCACCTCGCAACCGTCTCTGCCAGATGTTCATTGAAAATTGACGCTTCACGTTTATATTGAAGCTGCAGGCGGGATAGTTGGGCCATGAACCCAGCTAAGGGTTGCAGGCCATGGCGAGGCTCCGGGACGTCTCGAGTTTGGCACTGAAGGGGATCATGTGGGAGTTTCCGCGCCTGAGGCGGTTGGGCGTCAGCGCTGAACGCGGTCTCTTTCTGAATGATGCTTCGGGTATGGCTTTCGGTGATGTCATCATTGCTGTTGGTGGATCAGAGGCTCTGTTGACGAAGGTATTGATCTAGTCTGACAGCAAATTCAGCGTCACTAGCGTAGTGACTGCTTCTGTAGGGTTGGCTAGTGCGACTGATGATTTGCCGGCGTTCTTCGGCCTGGTTAGGATGAATAGTCCGGTCGTCGTGAGAACCCTCGGACTGTATAGCGGCGTCGTGGGTGTAGATGATACTCTGCTCGTGATTCGCGCACTGATCTCCGGTCCCAGTGGAAAAGAAATTATTCAGAAGCTCTCCCCACTCTCTGGTCAGTAACTCAAGGCCAACACTCTGGCAAGGTGAGGTGGAGAGGGACATCCGGGGCCACTTGTTCGGATGGTCTTGTCTGTAGAAGTCAGTATCGGTTTCTGCATAGAACGAGGCAGTTCGATATAGTCTTACTCGCTCATTTTGATTATATCGATGTCGAAATACCTTTGCAGTTATAACGTGTGAGGAGGTTGGGAGGGGAAGTTGAGGCAGATGAAAGTGAGGAAGGAAAATTTGGAAGTGTTGAAAAGGGAAGTGTGGAAGAGGGAAATGGAAGGAAGGTGGAAGGAAGGTGGAAAGACGCGAGATATAAGGAGATACAAGAGGCAGAGCTCAAGGATCAGATAAGAGATCCCAGGGGAAGGACCGCAAACTTTGTCGTGATTTAGGCAGACAAACAAAAATAGGCACTTCCCTAAAATGCCAGCTAGCAAGCGAGCACAAGTCAACACACCCGGCCTTCTAGAATCCTGTCGAGCTAGCTAGATTTCTCGTGCAATCCAGTGAGCTGTAGCATGAAGGGAGAATTTTGTTTTGAAAACGGGGATGGGGCCGAAATGGAGTTCCATTCATTGCTAGCCGTCCCATGAAACACCCTATACAGCTATATAACTTGTATTCGTGGGAAACCATATGAAAAGAAATGTCAAAGTGAAGCTCACAGACTTATAGAGGAGCCACGGGGATGAAAGAAAACGCGTTGTGGGAGGGAGGCAAGGCAGCATTAATATGCCACCACAAACGCCAAAGCTAAAACATCGAGAAAATCCATGAATATTTGAATGAAGCCTAATGTTGACCCAAGTATCAACATGTAGATTCATCGAGTTTCGAGTACCACATATCTAATATGAATATGGCTTGACCGTTGCACCCCGTCGATTCAACAACCCATAATAGATCCGCAGCAAGACACACCCGACAGCAACGAAAAACAGCAGCGCGGCATTGGTCCAATGACCCGTGGGATACCCCTGTGTCTTTTCGTTGGCTTTGTAGATCCAGACCCCAACAATCTGGCCGGGTGCACCAAAAGAGATATTCAGCGCAATGGCCAGTCCAGCAGCGGCGGTCGAATGCAGGTTTGATGATAACCAGCCAAGAAGGGGTGGAATACAAGCAAAGCTGCCGCTGGCCGCTACAATCAAACAGCCATATCGATGCTATCCAGCAGAATTAGAACAAGTGCATCGTTAGATCGTGCATCGAGGGAAAGAGGAAACTCACGGCATACGATTCGGCCGGTAAGAGGGCGGATGCTAGGAAGCCGATCGCACCCACCAGGGCGAACAAGGTAGAATGCAAGCCACGACTAAACCTTGACGTTAGCACAGAGTGATCGTGTATGATGGTTATTGGAGGTCCAACTCACGCATTGAAATGATCAGCGGACCAGGCCACTGCAATGGTCACCACATATGCTGTTGCATAGGGAGGAACCGTCATCAGCTGCGCACGCAGGTTCGAGAACCCAAGCCCGGCCGTGATAGATGGAGTGAACAGAGAAAGACTTGAAAATGGGGTTGAGATCCCGAAGTAAATCTAAGAGTGGCAAGTCAGCATCACTCGGCTCCCGATCAAATATGATCTTCCACGCTCAATCATCTTCCCCATCGCGCATTCAATAACATACCGCATAGTGCGCATACAATCGCCAATCGACCAACGTCTTCTTCGCTTCCTCCCACGTCAACCCACCTGCCTCCCCGTGCGAGCCTTCAAGCGCAAGTCGCTCCTTTGCAAGCTCCTTTTCCTCGGCAGAAAGCCAGTGCGCCGTCTCAGGATAGTCGGGCAAGAAAAACCAGACCAGTACCGCAGACGCACAGGACGGTGCCCCTTCAATAATAAAGAGCCATCTCCACGCAGACAGACCGTGAGCACCATTCATCTGCCCCACACCATATGCAATCGCGCCACCAAAGGCACCTGCTAGAGTTGCCGAGGCCAGGATCAAGGCTACCCGCAGGGACCTTTCCGATACGCGATACCAGAAAGTCAGATAGTAAACCAGGCCAGGAAAAAGGCCTGCTTCAACTGTGCCTAGTAGAAACCGAACTCCTGTGAGCTCGACATAGTTGTGAACGGCCCCGAGACCCATGGTAATTGCACCCCAAGAGAACATCAAAAAGGCAATCCATCGCTATGGTATGTTGTACCTTGTTAGCTGGGCGATAGTGCAAGGTGGATTGTAGAGACACGAACGCTCGGCCTGAGCTTCTTAAGAAGATAGTTAGAGGGAACCTCAAAGATGGCGTATGCGATTAGAAACACCATGAGGGCAATACTGTCTCAATTGATTAGAGTGTGACAGGTAGCGGTCATCAAGATGCGACGTACGTATACTGGTATGAAGTGACACCGGTCTCGGACACTAAGTCATTGTGCGTATTTGCGTTGAGGGTTTTGGCATTGCCTTCATGACGTTAGTTTCGAAGCATCAGAGAGCCAGTTTGAATTTCCAGCACGCAAGCAAACGCCGAACTTACCAATATTCGATCGATCCAGATAGCAGAGTAGGTAGATAAACGCGGCCAAAGGGACGACACGGAGGTCCTGCTTCCAGACCAAAGCTTTCTCACGTTCAGAATACTCTAGAGCAGCGCTGCTGTCAGATACCATCTGGCGAGAGGAATAAATATCAGTTCTTTGAGGCCATCAACGGGGGTTATCAGTCGTAATGTTGCCAGGAGCAAATCGTACATCTTGCTGCTGCCGGGTCTCGCCCTTCTCCGCGTCTTCTGCCATGACCATCTGGTGTTTGTGCCCGTCTTCTACAGTCATGTTGCGATTGAAGTAGAAGGACGGCGCGGTGGAATTGAAAATCTGGGGAAAATAAACCCTTCCCCACAGGAGGTCTTATATTTTCGAGGCCACTGGTGACGGCCGGCGGGTCCGTTGTCCGTGAATTGTGGGGTAACAATTTTCGCTAATAAGATTGGGCTTTTCCAACATCCTCAATCTCTCAGGAACGGAGTTTCTCCGGTTCTGTGCCATTTTCCTAACAAGGATTCTCTCGCCGGGCGTCGGGCCCGACGACCGACACTCTGTTCCACCACTACTGCCGGGAGAATGTCGGCTCCAGCTTTGATTGGCCCATTTCCAGAATCCTATGCAGTATTTGGCAATGTGAATAGGAGCAACGGTCCTCAGCGCCGAAATACCAAGGCTATCGGGTTGAATATCAGACTCCCCCCCCCCCGGGAGGATGTTGTGAATAAGTCGAACAGCTTTTCCTTTTCCTGACGCGCGTGGCCAAGAATACTGCTCGTTGCGATATTCATTCGCCTTAAAACCTCGCACGGAGCGTTGGATCCGCGAAGTCACGATGCTCACGAAACGGCCTTTAAGAGTTGGCAATGTGTCAGGAGCGACAGGCGACAGCCCCAATGCCATGCGACGCATGGCAAAGGACGGCAATGTTGATGTGATTGTAGGTGACTGGCTATCTGAAATGAACATCGCCTGGAATGCCATCGCCAAGGCCCAGGATCCTTCTCTCGGCTACGAGGCCGGGTTTCTTATGCAGCTGAGCGAGTCGATCGATCTGATCGTCAAACGCGACATCAAGGTGGTCACAAATGCTGGGGCGTTGAATACCGCTGCTCTCGCGGCAGAGACCCGGAAAATGTGTCTGGAACGAGGTTATCGTGAGACCAAAATTGCGATGGTTTTGGGAGATGATATCTCGGATTTGATCAAAGACCCTGAGATCCGCCGTAGCCTGGTTCATTTGGATCATGATGACTGGCAATTCGAAGACTGGCCCATGGAAGCCCACTGTGGGGTGGCGTATATCGGCGCATGGGGAATCGTCGAAGCTCTGAATGCAGGAGCCGATATCGTGATTTGTGGCCGGGTGACGGATGCCTCTCCCGTAATTGGAGCTGCTGCTTGGTGGTATCAGTGGCACCGAGATGCTTGGGATAGTCTGGCGCGGGCTTTAGTTGCAGGCCGTAGGTGACCACATTACCATCTGATCTGATATGTTCTTGACCGCTTCGCCGAGATTTGCTGATCTTGTTACAGATCTGATTGAGTGCGGCCCATATGTGACCGGAGCCAATTTTTCGGGCTTCAAAGCGCTGCTCCCACAACTCGTTGATCTCTCGTTTCCCATCGCAGAAATCAGCGAAGACGGGACGTGCGTCATTACAAAGTGTGAAAAATACGCTGGCGCAGTCACCAAGTACAACACCACCGCCCAGTTTCTGTATGAGCTCCAAGGGGAGCATTATCTGAATCCGGATGTCGTGGCAAATCTCCACAATGTTCAAATCCAGGATATTGGTCCAGATAGAATCCGCGTCTGCGGAATAACTGGAATTCCTCCTCCAGCAACCACTAAAGCAATTATTGCGGCCCCCGGCGGATACCAGGCCGAAGCCACGTTCTACGTCAACGGGCTCGATGTGGCCGAGAAAACAGAGATGATGCGGAATCAGCTTTCGCATATATTCCGGGATCACCGATTCAGCAAATTATCCATCGAGCTATATGGCTCAACTGCGGTGAATCCCAAGAACCAGCAAGCGGGAACCATGTCGTTGCGCGTGTTTGCCCAGGCCAGGAATTTGGATGATATCTCCGCATCGAAGTTTAAAATCCCGATTTATGCATTGCGCATGCAGAGTTATCCCGGTGCGCATATATCTCCCTCTCTGCGCCAACTCTCAAGCGAGGGCTATAACAACCTCGTCTGATGCTGATAATTAATTGCAGGGTACCACATGAATCTCGACTTCCGTACCATGGACCCAAAGCCATTTATGGAAATCTTCCCCGCAACAATAAATTGCAGTCTTCTCGAGCACCGTGTCCAGATTTTACCAGACGGACAAGAGCTCTCAGTCGCGGCGTCGCCTTCAACGACAAAACCCATGCCACGGCCTTCATACGAGACACTTCATCCAACCCCGCTATCCACTTTTGGGCCAACACAGCAAGCTCCGCTGGGAAGCATCGTCCACGCCAGATCTGGCGACAAAGCAAACAACAGCAATATTGGATTCTTCGTGCGCAACGAAGATGAATACCCGTGGCTGCAATCGTTCCTGACGATTCCGCGGTTGAAAGAATTGTTCGGCGAAGACTGGCTTGAGGAAACCGAAGACGGCATTCAGAGACGCGTGGAGCGATGCGAGTTTCCCGGTATATTGGCCGTGCATTTCCGAGTCTTTGACTTCTTGGATGGGGGCATTGCGAGTTCTAGTAGGATAGATGGACTCGGCAAGGGAGTTGGGGAGTATCTGCGCAGCCGGGTTGTGCCAGTGCCCGTGAAGTTCTTGGAAAGAGGGTGGATTTAGAGTTGTGTTTCATCTGTTTTCGTCTTATGGGGAAATTGGTGCAAATGGATAGACTAGAAAGAAACCTTGGCTATGAGAAAGATTAACCCAGAGACAGTTCAAAAGACATTTAGAAAGACATTTAGAAAGACATTTAGAAAGACATTTAGAAAGGCATTTCGAAAGAGCTTAACAAAAAAGAAAGTCAAAGCAGAGGTATTCCCAGCCTGGAACGGTTTCTTTAGTCTAGACGTCGAGGATTCAGATGTATCTGTTCTCCCCTATATCAAGAAGGAGCAAAGAGCTTTATGCAGAAGGACAAGTTATCGTGCGACTAGCCGTAGCCCAAATTATTTTACATGATCGTCTTTATTCCCCCCATAATTGCACAGCGTGCAGTGCCATGCCACCGATCTCGTGTAGCCAATCTTGGGAGAGCTGTCGGATTGGACCATCCCCACCATATGCATCATGGAAATGCTGAAGATCTTCGAAGCAGTCTCGCAATGCATTGTCAACACCCAACGGGAAGTAGGTGGCAGTAGACATTGGGGTGGTGGAGACACCGGTAGCACGGGATAATGGAGCGGCGAGGTCCTGCCCCGGCGGCGCCATCATAGTATTTCGAGGCATCACAGCGTAATTAGTTGAGGTTGATGGTGCAGATGTTGACTGGGTGAAGAAGGCGATGACATCGGCAAGCACTGCATCGCTAAGCCGATCAAAAACCTGGTGGCAATGGCGTGGCGTAGCCCATCGCTCGGATACAGCCACAAGCACGATTGAGCAAGAACGACAGGTATTGACCACCTCAATAATGGTCGGATCTGTGGAGAGGGTGATTCCCACTGTAGTGGCACTCGCATTTGCTTTGCGACTTCGATAGTGTCTCCCTACGGCATAGATATAGGACAGCCCGGCCATAAAGACCGCGTGGAGGGTTATCCATGTATAGTTGATGCGCTGGGAAGTGTGGAGCAAGGCGTAACGTGCAATCGCCTCTCGGGACGCGTCGAAGATGGCTTGGAGTGCAGCTGGTGGACGCGCTGATATCGTGGACAAGGTAGGAGAAGGTCGATATAACATTAAGAGTGTGTTATAGTATAACAATTCGTACCACTCTGGAGACAGGAAACTGGATCGCCGGGTGTTCCCGTGGCTTCCAGGGTGAAGGTGTAGATTTTGGCTTTCGTTTCGCCACTGCTCAAGTTCGTCAGCCAGGGCCATACGAGCCGCTGCAGCAGAGGTCTCGTCGCGTGCATTAGCGCGGTTACTGTGCAGCGAGATCATCACTTTGCCACTTAATATTCGATATCGTGTGATGTGGTTGAAAATCGCCGTTGGGGATGGTAGGTCTTCCGTCTCCAGGGACGAATCGATCGACTCAATGGCATTTGGCCCAGGAAGAGCGGTATCAACATCCTCGAGGTGAATAGCCAATGGCCGGCCAAGTGTGATGCTGACTATTCTAGAGTAATGTTTTAACGATAACCCAGCTGACAGTCCCGGATGTCGAATCCACTTACCGATCCATATCGATGACACACCATAAGCATCGTCGGCGAGTTTCACTCAGCGCCAAAAGATCTTCATTGTCCGGATGGCCACTTCGGTCATAGTAAGTTTCATTACGATGAAGGCCCTGTTCAATACACATGCGAGCAGCAAATCCAACCATGTGCCACAGACTTGTTGACTTCTCTTGAATTGGACTGGTCATGCGATATTGGCATAGAAGGAGCACAGCCTGTAGCGCGTGAATATCACTGCGCTGAAGGACTTCAGTCACTCGTGCCATCGCACGAGCTTGAAAGTTCTCACTTTCAGGCAATGACTGCCAATCACATTTGTGGGCGCTGGCCATCGCGATTGCAAGCACCATGTAGAACGGAAATGCGACCGTGGCATCGCCTTCTAACACTGAGACATCGGCATAGATACGGTCCAGGTTTGCCAACACGGAGCGACGATTGAGAAACGGATAGCAGAGGTAGTCATGATTGAAGTATGCTTGGTGCAAACGCTGTGCGACTATCTCGGGCGGTAATGCCTCTCGCGATATAGATAGTGACGAGGCGGTTTGATTCACTTGCCGAGTAGATGTGCGATTTGTGGATTGCGCATGTGAACCGGAAGAATCTAATGAAGCGACCCCTTGAACGAGATTAGCAAACACCACGCCACTAGCAGCACTAGAATAGCTGCGTTCCCCTCCTGCCTGCAAGGAAAGGAACGAAACCTCATCGGCGACCTCATTACGGTCGAAGGGGAAATTCGGGCTGAGGGCGGGTGGCCGTGGACCTTCACGGCACCCATTTCCAACGCTATTAGACCGGGACGATTGATATGTTGCCAGTTGAGAGGTAAGGGCGCGATTCTTCGCTTCAGCCTGCCGTAGTCGCCGCTCCAGCCGCTCAACAGCCTCTCGCCGGACAGTCGGCTCCCGAGTCCGATCAATGTAGTCGCACGATGTGCGAGCTTTCTGGCACTGCCCACAAGTGGGGACCGCCTTGTCGCATCTGGACTTACGTCGATAACAGCGATCGCAAGCCTGCATAATAGGAATTGGGGATAATCTTCATGCAGTCTCACCTTTTTTTCTATTTCCTGTGCCGCAGTGGAGTTGTTTCGTGGGGAAAATGCGGAGAACCCTGAAGGTGTTGCTTGTCGGTGCCCGGCGCCGATAGCCGATGAGGAGGCTTGGGGTTCGGCAGGGCAACTGCCGAGGGGACAATAGTTACCCCGGATTTGAAGAAGGCTACATAAACGAGTCCGGGGTATGCTTGAGTCTGCTATAGATACTGTTATGACTCCTATTCCTGATTTGATACAATGAAATACTCACAACTTCTTGTCGTGGCGGCTGGCCTTTTCTGCACCCGTTCTTGCTCAGCGGCTGGTTGTTTAGGGCATCTTGAACCAGTAATACCGGGAACCAGTATAACCACTGCAGAAGATGCAGTGCTCAGCTCCTCCTTGCACAATATTTCCTATTGTCAAGTTACTGGTTCTGTTGAATATGGTCATAACAACCACTCCGTCAAATTTGAGCTGTGGCTGCCTTCGCGCGACTCGTACAATGGGCGCTTCATGGTCGTAGGTAAGAAGTTTCCTCATCCCCAGATTCCATGGGACAATCATCTCACAAAGGAAATTATAGGAAACGGTGGTTTTGCCGGCGTGACTGACACGGACCAGATGGCCTTGCAGTTGAAGCAGGGATTTGCAGTAGCAGGGTAGGTATTCATGTTCGCCACTGTCAAGGAGGACTCGGTTACCCGGCTGATAATCAATACAGCGGTGATTCCGGCCATAGACTAGCAGATAATGGGGCAGGGGGCTCAGGATCATATATCCCATTTCTGAATAACATAGAAGAAACGAAGGCATGGATCCATGAATCCATTGCAATCATCACCGAGCCGACTCGCCAAATCGCCACTTCATTTTACAATGACCCTCCCCGTCACAGTTACTATCATGGTTGTTCTACTGGAGGGGCGCAAGGCTTTGCATTGGCTCAATTCCATCCTCATCTCTTTGATGGCATCTATGCGGGTTCTCCTGGAAACTGGTACTCCCATCTCATGCTTTCCTTCTTATGGAATGGGCAACATGTAAAGGTAAGCCTATAACGGGCAATTGGTCTGTTTCGCTTTTTTTCTATCTTGGATGGATGGCAACTGAACACATCAGGGAGATGCATTTATTGATCAAGCTACTCTCAATGCAACCACTGAAGCGATTCTCGATGCCTGCGATGAGCTCGACGGAGTCAAGGATCGACTAATTGAGAACCCACTTCGCTGCAATTTTGACCTTGACTCTCTGGCTTGCTCGATTGAAACTAACTCATCAAGCGAAAATTCGGCGTGTTTGAGTCCTAGGCAATTGGAAGCACTGAAGGCCATCTATGCTGGGCCAATGGACAAGAGGACTAATACAACTGTCTATCCAGGGTTCAGTCTGGGCTCAGAAAGAGAGTTGCTAGCACAGGAAACCTCACTCTATAAGGCCTATGCCGCGCCACTTCTCCAAAATCTCATATTCCACAATCTTTCGTACGATATTGATACTTTCAGCTTTGAGCGTGACGTTGCACAGGTCGATGCGATAGCTGGCCCGCTTATCGACGAGATTGGAGTAGATCTCAGCGCTTTCCAACGCCGCGGTGGGAAAATGGTTGTCACGCAAGGTAAGCGCATATTCACGAACCGAGCAAGATTTTGGGCCAATGTAGCTAATGAGGATCCAGGTTGGACTGATCCCCTCAATGCGGCAACTTGGCCCATCCAGCACCTTGAACAGCTTCAGCAATCTAGTACCGAGAGTACTGTCGCCAGCTTCTTCAGCTTATATATGATACCCGGTGTGTCCATGATGAAAGCAAAAATGGGCCTTTCCTTCAAGGTTGAAGCTGACTAGATCAGGCGGCGGTCATTGCGGCGCAGCAACTTCATACCCTCATGTACCGGCCACGTACCATGTTGAGGAAGCACTCGTCGCATGGGTAGAGAAGGATATCTTCCCCGATTCTATCTTGTCTTCAAATCCACCTGATGGATCCACACGGACGCGCAAGCTCTGCCCTTGGCCGAAAGCAGCGAAGATACGGAACCAAGCACAGCCTGATGTAGCTGATAGCTATGACTGTGTATATGACTGTGTATATGACTGAGATAGTTAGCGAGAGAGATAGTGAAGCGCATGAGAATTCTGAATAGTACCCGCAACACACATGTCGCATTAGAATTAAACATATCATGAATCTTAACCGGCCCACACAAATAGAAGCAAACAAGACAAGCTCACTGAGGTGGAGGTAGGCGGCGATTAGGTTTGGTGGAAACTTCCAGCTATTAACAAACAAATACTTCTCTCATATCTCTACCTCCCTTCCTCCTCCTTCTCACTCTCCCACCTTCCACGGACCTCGAAACTCTTCCACCTTTCCTCTTCCGTTTCCTTTCCAAAGCCACACTTCCAGACAATCCTTCAACTTGACCTCGTCAAAATGTCCAAGTAAGATCGCCCTGAAATATACTGCTTGGTTCAGAAACTGACGTTGACCCTAACAGGGACGACGACGAAGTCCCTCCAAATGGCCACGACGCCGACCAGCGCAGCAACGAAAACGTCTGTGGCGATGCCAACTATGCCAGCGAGGCCAGCTTTGCGTTTGAGGAGATGCTCGGATGTCTCAAGAACCTGCGCGATCGATATGAGATCCCAGAGAAGTTCATCCAGATGCTGCAGCAGGCGCAGAATCAGAGAGACATGACTTTGAACAAAGTCACCATAGGGCTGGAGGAGATCGATAGACAGTCGAAGAAGATGGAAAACATGGTCGAAGAGGAGACGGAACGTCGCACAAATATGTATCGCTCTCTGCAGGTCTGGATCGAGGCAGTCGATCGGACTCAGGAGCAGCAGCATTTGGATGAAGCCCAGCAACAGCAGCAGCCTCCAGACGAGTCCTAATGCAGCCATTCAGGCTGGGCAATCCAGCGAAGACTGGAAGCTATGTGAATGGGAACGATTTGTTTGAACCTGGCTGTCATTAGGATGCTATTTCCCATGCTTCAACCTAGCCACCATGTACACTCAGCCAATATAACATATCAGGCCTTGTTTACAAAGCCGAATGCTTAAAAGACAAAGTAGAAATCCCCGAAAATTCAGAAACATTCGCAACAACATCCTGTAGACCTCGGGATGGGGGTTTGTGAAGCTCCTGGCACTACTACGTGTTGAACAAGGCTGTACGTCTCGAATATTAGGCCAAGCATGATTTTGGATGAAGCAGGTTCATGTCACGCCGATATCACGGTGAAACCTCCGGGTGGACTTGACATAGCGAGACTAGGCGCCTTCAGTCTTTCTCCACCAACCAAAAACAGCCGACCTCGGAAAGTCCTTCCTTGCCCCACTCACTCTTATCCCCCTCCCCCAAACCCCTCGCTATATCTTCAAGCTATCTGGCACTGCAATCATGGAGGGACATTGCAATCTAATTTCTGTCAGCTGCCAAAATGAGTCTCTCTGTGGAAATTGTGACCCCTAATGGGCACCGGTACACTCAGCCCACTGGGCTGTTCATCAATAATGAATTTGTCTCCGCCTCATCTGGCCAAACCATAACATCCCTCGACCCCGCGTACGTCAGAAAAGTGCCCCCTCATGCATGAAAGTCATTCCTGACAATCTGGGTATTCTAGAACTGACAAGCCAATTGCCGCTGTTGACGCTGCCAATTCGAGCGATGTCGACCGCGCCGTCAAGGCTGCCAAGGCCGCTCTTGTGCATGACTCGTGGAAGCTGCTCCCTGCGACGGAGCGTGGAACTTTGATGTTGAAGCTCGCAGAGCTCATGGAGTCCCACAAGGAGCTTCTAGCCACTATTGATGCCTGGGATAATGGTACGTACAGATCCAGGCTGAGCCAGAACAACCCCCAATTCCTGCACAGCACGGATTGGCGCATGCCCATCCCGCTCGTTTCTTTCATGCACTCAGGCACTTTTCCATGCAAGATGCATCACATTTGCCACACTGGACATACCCGCTAATTTTTACGAAGGCAAGGCCTACCATGTCGCGCTCGAGGAGGATCTCCCCGAAGCCATCGGCACCATTCGTTACTACAGTGGCTGGGCGGATAAGACCTTCGGCCAGACGATCAGCACCACAGCTCAAAAATTCGCCTACACTCTGCGTCAGCCCATCGGTGTGGTGGCCCAGATCATCCCCTGGAATTATCCCCTGTCTATGGCGTGTTGGAAATTGGGACCCGCCCTCGCATGCGGAAATACCGTCGTGCTCAAGCCTGCAGAGCAGACCCCGCTCAGCGCGCTGGTTCTCGGAACCCTCATCAAGGAGGCGGGCTTCCCCCCAGGTGTGATCAACATCGTGAATGGATATGGTCGTGATGCTGGTGCCGCCCTCGCGTCTCACCCCCTTGTGGACAAGGTGGCGTTCACCGGGTCGACTGGCACCGCGCGCGAGATCATGAAAATGGCAGCTGGCAGCCTGAAAAACATCACACTCGAGACAGGCGGCAAGTCACCACTCCTGGTCTTCCCAGACGCAGATCTGGAACAGGCTGTGAAGTGGTCCCATTTTGGAATCATGTCGAACCAGGGCCAGATTTGTACAGCGACATCGCGAATTTTCGTGCACCGCGAAATTCTGCCTACTTTCTTGACGCAGTTCAAGGCCGCCGTTGAGAGCGTCAAGATTGGTAACCAATGGGATTCGGAGACCTTCCAGGGTCCGCAGGTTACCCGCACGCAATACGAGCGAATCTTGTCGTACATGGAAATTGCTAAGAGCGAAGGCGCTACTATTCTGACTGGCGGTGCTCCCCATGTACCCGCCAACCCCGAGAACAAGGATGGGTACTTTGTGCAGCCCACCGTCATTACGGACGCGACCGACTCGATGAGGATCACCCAAGAAGAGGTTTTTGGCCCGGTGGTTGTCATCCTACCATTCGATACCGAGGAGGAAGCTATTCTCCGAGCTAATGACACTACCTATGGCCTCGGAGCGGCCGTTTTCACGACTGACTTGGAGCGTGCGCACCGCGTGGCCGCTGAGATCGAGTCTGGAATGGTGTGGGTGAACAGCAGCCAGGACTGTGACCCGCGTGTACCATTCGGCGGTGTCAAGCAGAGCGGTATTGGCCGCGAACTGGGCCAGGCTGGCCTGGATGCGTACAGTCAGATCAAGGCTGTACATGTCAACATGGGTAATAAACTGTAGGGCTTGGTGCCGGAAATTCCTTGAATGATAGACCTTATGATAGATATTCGATGAAATTATGCATGAGACCCTTCACTATATTTAAAACAAATTATACAGCTCTAGCTCTCGTCTGCCAGCATGAATCTGCAAAAACCAGTCATGGTTGGATCTTCGAACTGTCGACTTGTAGCCCTCACGGGATGAGTCTTACAACGACCATCTTAATTATTTTCTATCATCTCTCTCAGTATATGATTGTTACTCATGAGCCGTTCCTTTGCATGCTATGTCAATTCCGAATACTGCGTCATGGCTCTTGTCTCCCCAAACCGTGCCCAAGGTCTCGGAGTGACCTACTAACCATATTTTGCCCTGCACGCAATGGTAGAACGCCAGACATTTTACAAGCTATGCCCACTAGCTATTTATTGTATCTCGATATGACACATATCTAGTTCTTATCCACCAGAGGTATGTGGCTCCCCCACTTCGCCCCCATTGCAACCGCTTCAGGAAGGCCACTCCGGGCTGGGCATGTCATTCCGAATATCATAACCCACCAGAGAAATACCCCAGGTTCTGTGATCTGGCACGAAAAAAGATGAATCTCTCAAATTTGGGGAAACGGCTGTGGTTGGAAAATAGCTAATGCCAAATGTTATATTTCATGTCCATTCTTAGCGCAAGAAATTTGGCTTGGAGCGTTGCTTTATGCAACACATCAAGTGTATACGGCAGCGTATAGAAGGCGATACGGTTAACCTTTTCTCGCTTTGTGCTTATCTCCCATTAGCTCAACAGGCATGCCTTTCCTACGCAGGTCCCAGCTATCAACGTGTCCTGTCCCCATCACGACCATTCGTTCGCTTTGACTGGGCGACACTCCCTATTTTGATCCACCTATATCTGGAGTCGAAATAGCTGAGACTAGAAACGGAAAGCGATAGCCACACCCCGCGAATAGAATGGGGCCGGGTCTATGGGAATCCTCCGTTAGCTTTTATTTGGTCTAATTCCAAAGTAACCTTCTCCGTTTGCTAGTTCTGATAGTTCTAGCATTACCTGCTTCTTTCTACGTTATCTGTAGTATGAGAACGGCCATTATGAAATCACAAATTGTTGATATTACACCGACACAGGCCGAGTCTGTTCAGCGGCATCCTGATGACAGTCTCGGTGAAGTGTAAAAAACTGCCCTACGCCGCTTCCACAGGATACCTATTGCGTTGCCATTGTTCTGGTAAGTTCCAAGAATAATCGTCTCGTTTATTATTCACATTGCTTACCAAGATCTAGTGTGGGCTTGGTCTTTACACCTCTGGAAAGTCCATTCATGACGACCCAGGCAGCTCGAGTTTCTCGTGTGCTAACAACTCATAGACTGCAGTACTTAGCTGTACATTTTACCATCCCCCGGGTACAGATTAGAACTTAGTCTTTAGCGCGAAGCGCTCTTTTGGCATTTATAACAATTGCGTCGATTTACATAGAGACTATAAACTTGCATCTTTGTTACTTCAAAATGGGATATCAGAATAGAAAGTGTTGTCTCAAATTGTTTCAATCACGATCAAAAATCACACTAGGATTAGCTCTCTTTCATGCCTTCGAGCTATTCTTATTACCAGCCTCTTCTGTCAACAGTCTCTCCCTTGTCTCCATGAGCGCTTTACCCAGTAAGTTCAACCCCCACCCGCTTCGATTAGCACCCGCATTTTTCGCGCCGAACCCAACTCCCCAGATTCTATCCCGAGGGCTAGCCTCGACCAACTCCCGGTTACAAGTCGCGAGAAGCTTCTGCTTGAGCTCCGCATTCTGCGAGAACTTGAGATAGTTTCCTTCAACAACAATTGCAAATCTATTCTGCTCCCACGCTTCTTGGGTGAAGTTGGGGATCTTTCGCCCTAGATCCCGGACGTCCCTTGGATGTAATTTCCAACCTTTCTCAAGTTCTTGGGAGATTGGGTGGCTTGGACCAGCAAAGAGGAGTGCTTTCCGATGCATCATATATCTTGGAAGGCACTTCTCATTAGATGGTCCCTCAAACGTGATAACGGGGAGTGTAGTTCTTACTGCTCTGCATTTGCATATGTGTATTTCTCGCCGGCATGCTCCCATGTAAATGAGGATGGCCACCATTGCCCCAAGTATCCGACGTCTCCTTCTGGTTTCCAGAAGTAGACTGGATTGCTGGTATCTACCGAGAATGTCCCCATACTTATGGTTTGAGGTGTTACAGTAGCGGACTCGGGTATTGGCTGTAAGCAATTCTCGATGATAGATTTGTGTTTGAAAGGTCTAATAACTGGCAAGGTCATCCGACGTGCATGTCTTGATATTTAAGTGCAACAAAAATGATTCGTGAGTCATGAATACGAATAGAAAACAAAGAAACGCTTGTCGAAGTCGATGAAGAACACACAAATTCCTTCCCACGTCTTTAGTCTTTGTGGGGCTACGCGTTTTCCCCATTTCGACCCCGACACCCCACTTCCAACAACTCGAATTCTGCCTTGTCGCCATTTCCTCGTTGTATGAATATCTAGTCAAGTGGAGCTCAACCTTATCCAAAATGACTCATAGGATCGACATAAGTGAAGGAAAAGGATTAAGCCACAGAAAAGCCAAGGCACCCAATCATGAAGCCTTAGCGACACGATGGCCGATGGCCAATCCGTAATGAGGCTTAGATCTTAGCGGCTTGGCGGCGTCGGATAGGCTACAGTATGTATCAGAGGGACCGACGTTGACAAAGATAACCGATAAGTAGAAAGGCACAAACGAGCGAAGCTCTAGATTACAACTCTTGTTTCATGATCCTATAGCTAATAATATCATTGCCACGCGGGAGAATAGCATGAGATTACTTGAAATGGCAGACATGCAACTAATTATTTTCATCACCCTCCCTCCTCAGAGAACCTTTTTTGGATGCTTTCCATTCGTTAATAGATTTCCAAGCCCCTTTCCAAACATTTTTTATTTTTATTTTTCTCTTCGAGCTCGTTTCAAATTTTATTTGAGGCTTTCCTCAAGTAGTCTCTTTGTATATTTTCTACGATTGCTTCGGAAGGTATTTCTCAACATCATTTGGTAACAACATTTGATTACCTTTCCAAGATGCAGGATGTCTTCCAATCACATAATTTCCTAAGATACATAGGTATTTCAGGTCCCTTTATGGCTACTTAGATGCTCTTCAACTCACAACTCATGGTTCCGACTGGAATTTCTGCGATTTTGTTGAAATGAGCCCAACATCTTTCCTGTGCGTCTCTTGAAATAGGTGACGTCTCCCAAAAGTCTAACATTTCTGAGATCGTCGCCGGAAAAGCCGTACTTTACCTCATTTGGCAAACTACCCCATTTCAGTACAGTATTCGGTAGGATCTTCTAACGAAAAGCTATTCCAATATTCTTTCTATTGCTTTTACGCTTTCACATTTTCCTACCTTCCAGCAGCTTTAATAATCCTCCTTGTTAAGCGCTGCATTCTCCATCATGGGTTCCACTAGGAAAATGAGTGATATCTGCCTTTGGCAAGAATCAGTCTCAGAGTGTGATGGATTGTCATCTCAAATGTTTGATACTATTCGTGATGAATCCCTACACCTTGACTCACCGAACACTCCATCAACAATCAGCCCAAGCGATTCCGCTTTCCAAGACATACCAGACCGGAATGCATTTTCCCGGTATGCCAAACAGCATATGGCCGGTGATTATGACCCGAGTCAGTGCTGGGCTTGTGGTGTCATGATTGTTGAGCATTGTCACGTCATTAGAATAGAGGATACCCAGGTATGTTAGTTTCACTGCAAACAATGCCCAGCTGGTCGTATTTAATCCGGGCTCGTTTAGGTCAACAAATGGGTGGCGGCCAACTTATTTCCTCCCAACTTCAACCTCGGAGATGCATTCAACGGGGTCCTACTGTGTCCAATCTGCCGTATCGTGTATGACCGAACCATCGATCCCGGATTTGTCTTCTTTCCGACGGACCTCCAATACTTCATCAACTATGAGCTTGAAGATGCGCGAGAGCGGGCTGCAGAGGGTTCAAGAAGAGCACATCGCGTCCCAACGGCGTCAGAGTATCAGCAGCATCAAGAGGAACAAGGACTTATCTCACGGAATCGAGTAGGTAAGCTCTATCGAAGGATGTTCTTGGATTTCATGGGCCGGCTCGACCTGACTAAGGTTAGCACAGCTAAGACTTCGCATGGAGAACCGATGTACGCGATCCGACGTGCCATTGCTCTCCTGGGCACTGTCCAAGTCAACTTGCTCCCCTCGGTGATCCACCAGCAGATTTTGCAGCTTCACAGGCTTTATTTCATCGATGATCCACAGGGTTCCCGCGATTGCCTTCTTGAAATCGTCATTGATTTGGCCTTCAAGCCTTTGGGACTACCCGTCGACAAGCTCAGTGATAGTGGCCTTGTGGAGCAGGATAGCCCAGGGGGCGATTCTTGGTGTTCGTGTCACTCTAAGCGGCCTAGAACTCACGATATCGAGGATGGCTTGGTTGGAGATCACGGCGCGGCAAAGAAATGTAAAGGCGATGCTGAAGGTCACTGTAGAGAGCAGTCAGCCATCCCGAGTCCCCTTTCCCGAGCTCGATAGAATAACTTGGTGGACACGATGCTTGCTTGATTGGAGCAAAGACTGTCACGGGAGATGAAGTGGGGATTTTTCTTCTGTGTCATTTTTATGAATGGCCGGTCTGCTATACAACCTGTTTAAGACATTCTGGTATTTCGCACAATATACACCCTTTTTCAAGATACCTACCATAGCTTACCCTGCCCCATACACTTCTTTTTACTAATTCTAATATATTGAGTCGAGTATTGTTGACGCTCTGAGTAGCTCTATCATTCCAGATGAATTTGATAATCGTTGACAACTATGCCTGTTTTTCTCCAATAGAAGGGCCACCCAATAGAAAATGATTTGGCATTTCTACATCTATTCTCTCATTAAAAACGTTTCTGCTGCTGATATTCCTGACCCGTGATTTTGCTCCTCCTTCACTTTCCACTCCTCCTCTTTCTCCTCCTCTTGGCGTCTTCCCTCTTCCCTCTTCCTCCTTCATCCTTCATCCTCCTACTCTCCAACCTCTATCATCCTCTGCATTCCTTTCTTTCTCCTTCATCTCTTCCACACTGCCCTTCCCTCTACGCGTTCCCCGCTTGTTCCAACTCTCCCTCCACCTCACACTGTGAAGCTCAGGAATGCTGCAATCTCATCCTGTCAGATGATGGGATCTATGAATCTCTTACGGCCTCTCAGCCTTTGGTATGTCAATCTCCAAGCCTCTGTTGGTCTTGCTCTCTGACGGCAGCTACATACACTTCTTTCCCTCATGTCGGCCACGCATCCCACTTGTGCGAGGGAGATACCTCTCCCCGTGGCACCTCTCAAGTGGTTCACTTGAGGGGTATCACCCACCTGCTCACTGAACTACAGCTCTCACCCTGGCTCAAACACCACTCTCACGGACAGATGGGATCTCCTCCAGCGTGCAGCATCTCTGAGTGTGGCAGAGTCAAGCCGCTCTTGTCCGGTGGCGGATAACCAGGTCAGTCTCGCTGTGTTGTTTTCATCCTTCATCAATACCCCGGCCCAGGTCAAGCATGATTTCGCCATCGTCAACCACAAGTACGCTGACCGGCTCATGAACAGGACACCAAAAAGGGCAGCCCATATATACAACCGTCGTCGTTTCAATACGCCTGTTGAATTCACTATATTCTAGGATGGCGGGCCGGTGATATTTTACCGCTTTCTAAAATTCGCCCCTCAGGAGTTCAGGCCATAGTCTCCTGAGGTCTCTTGTGGCTTACCAGCATGTCTGTTGAAACCCCTCGGGGCTACCAACAGCCATTTCGAGCTGGATGGTCTCTTTTCTCTTAGTGACGTAACATTGTTACTCACTTCGAGTGGCCTTTTTGCCCCCTTACATAACTCTCCAAGAAGCATTCAAGATCTGACATTTTGCTGTTTGACTAAATTCTGCTCAGGATTATTTTTCTCGCAAAGTTTGCACGCATTCGACTTCAATCTACGCATCAAAATCTCCCTCTCCGTGGTTATCTTTCGCTTTTCTCCGCATCACGCCTGCCCTCGCCGCACCTCCTGACTTTTCAAAACTACACCTTGCTCTATCTTTTGCTTCTGTGCTCCAACCTTCTCACTTCAATTTTCCAGCCTGACGCTCCATTCCGCCATCAACTTCACAAAGCGTTTCTGCTGCTCTCGTCAAGACAGCCGGGTCAGCATTCTCCGATGTCCCTCTCTAGCTCTCAAAAGTGGTGCTGACTTCCCAAGGCGATTTCAAAGGGAAAAACACGAAGGACCGAATTGGGTGACGAGATGTCGAGCATTACAGAGAATTCGGTGCAAATCGTCTGGTTGAGAAGCGCTTGATGGATATTGTAAAAGGCGAGTGTGCTTCATGGTTGCTATCATCTGTTGGTGATGAGATGCCGAATTACCCAGCCTGCGATTCTGGAATTACTTTCAGAGCTGTATGGAGCCAAGGCCAGGTTCACAGGGGTCATTGCAGAACTAGTTTAGGACAGTGGAAAAAATCGAGGAAATTCGAAGGTGTTTGACACAAGACTAATGAATGTAACGTATCCAATATCCCAGCTCTGTTCGTAACACCGTTAATCGGTAAAAAGATTACTTAAGAATTCCATCCGATACTTCAGCCCAACTTTAGTCCAATCAACTTACTTCACGCAACATTGTCTCTCTTGGTAAACACCAGGGCCAGATCACCCGGTGTAGCTGTAAACTGGTCTCGCATTTTTCCCTCCACGTTTTCAATATACTTCTCACGCTGGCCAGCAGGGAAATCGAAGCGATATTTCGTAACGAGGATCGAAAGAACTGTCCACATCTCGATCATTGCGACGTCCTTACCCAGGCAGGTATAGCGACCTATAGAACATGTCAATTATTAGTTCGGATGTTCCTCGGGTAGAACTTCACGTATAAGAAACTTGACCTTACCTTGGGCAAACGGTAGGAATGATCGGGTGTCTTTGACTAACTCGGGCTGAGTACCATCGAACCGTTCAGGGATCCATTCATTCGCGCGAGCGAAGCAGCTCTCCACTAAATCCAGCGTCCATTGTTAACAACTTGAACATGTCTTTGGAAAAGCAATGCCACAAAAGGGTTCAACTTACGTCGACCTAGAACATAACGTGGGGCAACAATAGTCGTGTTCCCCGGAATAAAAGTGCCATCAATCATCATGCCTTCAGGCGGAGTGTCTCGATTACCTCCGGTTGGAACGGCAGGGTGGAGACGCAAAGTCTCCATGATGACTGCATTGAGATAGGGCAGCTTCTTGAGAGTAGCCAGATCTCTGATGCTCACGTCCTTGACTTCCTGATACAATTTTTCAGCCTTGTCAGGATTCAAGGCTAATTGGTAGATCGCGAAGACAAGAGTGGGGGCAACGGTATCACTAAGATATGAGGTCAGCATCCCAGGAGAACTTTTCCATGTATAATCCATGCCAATTGGGCGACAGCGCTTACCTTCCAGCTACTATAGCTACGATTGCATCCCCTACCAGCTGTGCTTGGTCTTCGTTCAATGTACCCCTCTTTCTGGAGTCTTCGATGATCCCCTGCGCCACGTCGTGGGAATCAGGTTGCTGTGGAAGTGGGGTATGTCAGCTAGCTCAGCCCAATTTCCTTCCACGCCCATGTGGGAAGTGGAGGAAGGTAGTATCAAAAGTACGAGACCTACATCAAGGCGCAGCTTCATCTGATTGGCGCACCAAGCGATCATAGTGTCCCAGTCTTTCACCACCCAGAATCCCTTGAGCAACCAGAACCCAATCTGTGCTGCCCAGGGCACACAGGAGAAAGGGCCCAGCAGAGTCATGGCTTTCCGCAGGTTGCGAATGCTGTAGTGCCAATGCTCACTGTTAATCATGTTAAAGGAGCGGGAGAAGGCGAAGAGGCCCATGATGTCGAAGGAGAACCAGTAAATGTACGTGGAAATAGGAACGGGGCTGCCCTTGGCGTTGGCAATGATAGCATCCATGTCTTTGGCGTGGCTTTCAATGTGCTCCTGGTATTTCACCATTGCACTGTTGGAGAAACCCTTGATCCAAAGACGGCGACGCTGGTCATGCCAGCCTCGGTCACGGATGGTGGTCACACCCACGTTGGGCAGGAGGAAGTCATACCAGACAGACTTGCTGGTTTTGCTGCCAGGGCCATCGAGCAAAGACAGTCCAATGGGATGGAAAACGGTAATCTCATTGGGGCCAGTCCGAACAAAGTCACCATACTCGCGGTGCATTCTCTCCAGGACCAAATGATTCTGGCCATTTCGGCATTGGTACATATGCCACAATTTGGTGAGACCTGCCAAGCGAGGACCAGGGAAGTGACGAGTACGGTGAGCAAAGACACGATAAGCCGCAATGCTGAGCAGAAGACATGAAACGAAGCTGCCCACGATGAGGCCAGCATGTCCGAAAGCGGCAACACTCAGGGTCTTTCTTGCCTCCAAAAGAGCCAAAACAGCATATGCAGCGATGACAGTCTTAATAATCCGCGGTCCTTGCATATGCCATTCATTTTTAATGAAGACAATGTGATGAACCAGGATTCCACAGAAGCCGACGAGAGCACATCTTGCTAGCAATGGCCGTTCAGCCACGAACGCCATCGCAGGCTCAGCATGAAACTTATCCATAATCAAATCCATGTTGAGGATGGAATTGGAAAATCTGGTGGGAATCACGGAGTACTCGGATAGAGAGACTCGGGGAAGGGAAATCAAAGCCCGATGAGTGCGTGTGAATATGTGGTGATCGCGAGCCGCTGATAGAGGACCTGGCCCCTTGGTAGGTTCGTAAGCATGCGAAGCTCCACAAGTAATCAACGCCAATGCAAGTTGTAATTGCGAAATGTGGACTCTTGAAATATGTCAGTCGAGAGAAAGAGAAAGAAAGTGACGTGGTTAGTGTTGGGGTTAGTGTTGCGAAGGGGGGCGGAACGGTCAGATCATCGGCGGCACGGGTAGGTTCCTTGTGGAGGTTTTGGGAAGGAGTTCGGAGGAAAGAGAGTCCAACAAGGGGAAAATAATTTCAAATTTGATAAAAAAAAGATTAACTGAAATCAGAACTAAGAACGGCGCGGCAGAGCTAAATTGTTTGCCCCCTCTCAATATGAAATGAAATGACAAGGGCAAACATAAATTGATCCGACTTGCCCTCGATGCAGTTCCCACCCCCTTCGATCAACCGTTTCGTTTAGTTTGCATTTTTCCTTGTCATCTCGGTTCATGCATAGATCATAGAATGACCACCATGGCTACGGACGTTCCGGGGATTCCCCGCCATCGGCATCAAGCGGTTAAGCACCCCTTGCCTGTTCAACGACTTTTGTCCCTCATGAACCACGCTGCAGAGCAACCAGGCCATGTCATACATTCAATCTGGTTGTTTACGTATAGCGACCTCAAGACCATCATTGCCACCAGCTTTGGATTTGGTCTACTCACTTCACTGGGGGCGGCATCCTTCGGGATTGACCCTGCGCCTGCATGGTCCATTTGCTTCCAACGAGTGCCTCTCGTCCTGCTATGGGCGTGGCTGAACCTTCTACCGTTTACGATCGACAATCAGCGCCAACCAGATGCTATCATGGAAGATTCGATCAACAAACCGTGGCGAACCATGCCTTCCAAACGCATGACGCCGGAACATGCCCAGGTGGTGATGTTCATTTTCTACGCACTCGCATTGGGTACCAGCATCCGGGTTGGCGGACTCGCCCAGTGCATAACCCTCATTGGACTTGGTTTCTGGTACAACGATGTGAGGGGTGCAGATGCTAGTTGCATTATACGCAATCTCATAAACGGACTG
Organism: Penicillium ochrochloron; assembly: GCA_022985105.1. NCBI lineage: Eukaryota > Fungi > Ascomycota > Eurotiomycetes > Eurotiales > Aspergillaceae > Penicillium > Penicillium ochrochloron. The sequence goes on from JAAVMA010000024.1 coordinate 528,036, forward strand.
GGCTTCATGTGCTACACTTCGGGCGCATTGCAGCTGGAGCTAGGCCCATCCCAGTGGCAATCTTTCATCCGGCCAGATGGACTGGGTCTGCCATGGCTGGCCATCATTGGCTTGATCGTCTTCACCACCGTCCAGACCCAGGATCTCTATGACCAGCTCGGAGATAGTGCTCGCGGCCGGAAGACGCTGCCTCTGGTGATTGGTGACGCTAGCGCACGCTGGGTGACTGCTGCATTCATGTTGTTTTGGGGCATCGTTAGCCCATGTTATTGGGGCTGGCTGCAGACTGGCCAGAGCAGGGTCCTGTTCTGGAGCGGGGCCTACATGGCAGCCCTTGCATGCATCATCGCCGGTCGTACTCTGACGCTGCGCTCCGTCCCCGCTGACAAGACCACTTTCTTGCTATGGAATTTGTGGTTGGTCAGTCAATACGCGTTGCCGCTGTGCGCTGGTCTCGGACGAGCAGGTGGGGTGTGAAGAAATAACCGCGGCAGTCGGTGATGCAGCAGAAACAACAGCAGCATCATCAGTGAGGGGGAGGAATGCAAAGAACATCGGAGAAAGGGAAGAAGGATTGGAGAGGGGCCACGAGTCTCTCGGATGGACCTATTGGCATTCTCGATTTAATACGAGAGAAAGCCAGCCTTTTCGGAACTTTGATCTGGAGCGGAAGGTGGGTTTGGCCCTAACCTAGAAGGTATTTTCGTTGTTGTCGTCTTCAGTCTCCTGTTTCAATTCCCTGAATTTTTGGACCTGACTCGAGCTTGCTATTTCTTTGTTCAAGCTCTTTCCTTCTTTGATTCTCTTTGCATGTGCTTATTTTTGCGTTTTCATTCCTTTGCTTCGAGGTCCTTTTCTCCTTCCGTGTTTTGTTTTAGTGTTCTGACCTCGGAGCAAAGAGTTGAAATTGGGTGGAGCTCCGTTGTTTGGTTGTTTGGCGGGTGGATTGCCCTGCTATTCCATGCATTATGATATGATGAATTTTTTTAGAGTGCACAGTCGTTAGCGTCAATTATCATAGACGAACAAATATCTTCTTTCTCTCATACAGTGCTAAAAGATCCTGACACGTTTTTTCATATCCGCCTAGGTCCGGGGGTGCTTGTTTGAGATAAGTGGTTGTGCATGTGTGGTGGAAGTCTTACGAAAAAGTACTCGATCCTCCGTGTTTAGTGGTACTTTGTCTGTGCGAACGGGACGTTGGCGCGCCTCGGCGGATCTTAGTGCCATGCCCTAACGCACGCCCTCATGCGTGATTCAGTTCCCTGCATAGAGCAATAATCAGGAAATTGCCAATCAATTGGATCAATTACGACCCGGGCTAGACTGGGTAAAGCCACCAACGATTGGCGTGGCGCAAAATACGGAGATCATGACTCGAAGGATAGTCAAGGAGCGACAGATTCTACCTGCTACTCCTACGAGGCCAGGGGGCTGTATTTGTCTTTGGTGCACAGTCCACTGTAGTATACATTATATAATGGTAGTACAGGGTTCATATAATAATAGCAATGCACGGAGTGCTCCGCGTTTTATTTGCGAGCCCCGGCCATAGACTGATAGAGCTTGGTCGCGTGGCGCTAAAATAGTCTCATTATGCATCCTGCATGCCCTTGCTAGGCTGTGCTAGCCACGAGGGGGAGTGGTTTCCAGGATTCTAGTCAATGATCGCCTGCAGTATCTACTGCAAAGGGTGATACTTAGCGTAGTATTTGGCGTCGGAGAAAAAAAGAAAACAGCTAGACGGGAAGATCATAACGGCAGATCTTAAAAGTTGGAAAATCACATATTATAATCCATCCATAACATATTACCTCCAAGGATCCTTTGCCATGGCCTATCACTGTGGAGATTTGACTTCCCTTGACCTTCACGTCCACACGGCGTTTCCCCCACTATGTGGGCCGCCCCTCATTGCCAGCTCACTCGACAACGAACTATAGGTCAATTCTTATGAGACTTGCCTTCTTGCAAGGTTCTAAAACCCATGTGCTCTTTACTTTCCGGCTTCGGATCGAATGAGGTCCGCCGCTCTTTCAGCCACGGCGTAAACCGTTGACATGATGTTGGCCGCGGGGATTAGGGGGAAGATACTGGCGTCGCACACCCGGAGGTTAGTCGTGCCATACACTCGTAGTCGTTCGTCAACGACACCCCCACTCTCCCTCGGGAGCATAGCGGCTGTCCCACAGGAATGATAGGTGGTGGTGGCAGTATCACGGATGTATCTCTTAGCGCTATCCAGATCGGTCAGGAAGGCGTCGGGATGATTACGACGCCCATTGGGCTTGAGAAATCGCGCCAGTGGCTGGGCCGTGTGCAATCTTTCCAGGTCCAACAGATTGCGGGAGAAGAGGTCCAAGTCTAATGGATGCGACAAGTAGCGTGGGTCGATCGCGGGCTTGTCGCTTGGATCCGCCGATGAGATGTGGACATGCCCGCGGGAGAACGGCATACTTTGAATCAGACCCAGACTCAGAAAGTTTCCGGGAAGTAGATCTTGCCCCACGAAGCTCTTGCCACTTTCGTGTAAGTTGGCCTGTGCCAGGAACATGACATTTGAACAAGTTGGGGCCTTGGGTTGAGCGAATATCTCGCGAATCGCGTTTTGGCGACTGTCCGGCTGCGCAAGGAACCGGTCCATGTACGTGGCCATGTTCTCCTGACTACCTTGGGGTCCGTCAAAGCCACGGACCGGCATATAGGCGCCAGACTGAACCCCGCCACTTGCCATTGGACCAGCCTGATGCTCCATGTACAATTGCATGGCGGCTTGCAGCGCGGTCGGCTCCTGGCGCAGCAAAGGATCGCCGGTGTGGACTCTTTCGACGACTTCGAAGCTAATTCCAGTCATCAAATGGTCCTGGAGGTTCTCGCCCACATTTGGATTATCCTCCACGACCGGGATGTTAAACTGACGGAGCATCGACGCGTTTCCAATCCCGGATAATTCCAGAAGCTTGGGGGTATTGAGGGCCCCAGCGGAGAGAATCACCTCTCGCTTAGCGATTATTTGGTGGAGTTCACCCTGAATCATTGCCTCGACACCGGTCGCCGTCACATCGCCGGTTTCACTCGTAGGTTTGAACAGAATCTTGTGCACGAGTGCCTCGGTTATGATGTGGACGTCGGGTCGCTGCATCGCGGGCATGCCATAAACCAATGCGGCATAACTGCGTGTCTTGGTCTCGGCGTCCACGGAAGCCATTGTGCTGTAGCCTCCAGTGGAATTGCCGGAGAACGGATCAGAGGTGATTCCGTAGCCGGTGGACTCGAAAGTCTCAACCCAGGCTTTGGATAAGGGGTCTTGAGCCACGGCCGGGAAAGAGACCTTGAGAGGTCCCGAGGATCCATGATTGTCCTTGTCCAACCAGCTCAGACCAATGTGCTCCTGAGTCGTCTGGTCTGGCAGTTGGAGTGTGTAGGACTTCTTGTAGAAAGGTTGCAGTGCCTCCCATGTCCAGCTGGTCGCTCCCAGCTTGGACCATGCATCAATGCCTGCCTTCGTAGGGGCAATAAAGGCTTGACCGTTGATCCCTGATGATCCGCCAAGGAGCTTTCCCTGCGGTTCTTTGATGCATCGATCTCCCAGTGCAGCCTACATGAGGTGATCAGCATTGCTAATACTATGAAAATGTGCATCTTTTCTCGATTGAAGCTGGGGACACAAGAACAGAAAAGATCTTACCTGGGGGCTAGTCTGGTATTGCCAGTCCACATCTGATCCCATCAAAGACGTCCAAAGGGCAGGGATGTTGACTCGAGGATCTTGAGTCATGTCTTTGCCAGCTTCCAAAATCACAACTGTCGTGTTTGGGTCTTCGGATATCCGGGCCGCCAGGACAAGGCCAGCTGTGCCTCCTCCAACGATGACATAGTCAGCCTCTGCTAGTACTGAGGATGAGTTAGACATGGCTTGACTAGAATATTGTCAGGGGGTTCAAAGGTAAGCGGATAGAGGAGTATGGAAGAGCAAATGTTCACTTCGTCGAACGATCTGCCCCGCTGTGTATGGTGGGGTGTCGCGCGGCGGTTAGAAAGCAGAATCAAACGATGGGTCTGCTAGGTCTTCAGATTAATTGCTGAGGTGAGCACCGTTATACTAGATTGGCTTTCTACAACTTAGTATCTATTCAAGGAATAAGCGTGAAGCTTTTTAGAGTTCTATCAATGACTATCTACTCTCCATAAGGATGGGAGTCGCATAGCAATCATTCCAGTGCACTACTTCCATTATTGCTCGATCACTCCACGCTATTTCAACTACGATTGGCCGGATATATAACTCCCGCTCCAAACCATCGATGCCGATCTGCGCACGTATCTCGATTGGATCGTGTCGCGCGATGCCACTGCTGAACAAGAATGGTTCCAGGTTGTCAAGGCCATCGCCAAGGCCCCTGTCAATGCGATCACGTTATTCTTGACTAGCTGATGAATGCATATCATTTTGAGTCTAAATATCACCTCCAATAACGCGTGAAACTTCTAGCCTATGGCATTGGAGTGCTATATCTACAACATGCAGTTCAAAATATATATAGTGCTCAGAGGCTGTCGCCACCAACCCTAGGTGCTTGCTTTATCTTGCTAACAAACCCGGAAGCCTGCACATACACATACCAGGTTTTTCTGTGCACCAATAGCATAATCTATCTTCGGCATGTCTACTTACCGTCGGGGTAGTTGGAGTAGATTAAGCAAAGGTGAGTGCAACGCAATCGACCCGATGCAGGCTCATTTTTGAGAGGACCTAGGTACCACCTAGTACTAGAGATAGAAGGCTGATATACTTTCCCGACTATACTCCGTACCTACCATAGTTACAAAGGGAACTTCTCCGAGCGGCGTTCCGATTATTGTTCTGATGATCTCACTAGGTACTCGGGTGGAATTATCCTGGGGTGACTACCATCCTGTATTAGAAAGTCAACTATTGGTTTCCCACCGTGGGCTGCTCCCTGACCTGTTCGAGAGATTTCATGATCCAGCCTCTCAGGCGATTTAAACCAATCCCCTCACTCTGACAGAAAGCTTTGAAAAGAGAACCCCACAATGATAGTAAGACGATAGTTTGGGTCATAGGAAAACAATATTAGATCGCGATCGTGCCCATCTCCCTCGCTTATGACGATATGCCCCTCTATCACCCCTCCTCATCCCGCCATCGAGGGGACACAGTGGCACCGAGAGTCTGAGGCAGGCGGCCAAGCTCCGGGCGCAGCTTGGGGCGTGGGACAGTTGGACTTGGTTAGTTAGGGCAAGGATCAACCGGGGGAGGCGGGAAATGGCACCACACGGTGTCATGCGTACGTGTAGTACCCCGGACTACGTTTCTTGTCCACTCTAACACTTTCTGAAAGCTTAAGACGAAGCCTTGTGGCCAAAGTCCCAATTCCTAGAGACGGAGCAGAACTTTTAAGGAAGTTCTCCGTAACCTTACTCAGTGATGAAAGAGCTTCGTCTTCTGCCCTGGAGAGCAGGCAGATCAATTGTTTTGAACTGTCGCGGTCGGCTAAGAGTCTCCACAAAATCTCCCCACTTAAAACCTGCCATTGTCCTCCTTCAACCATTCAGGGGCAATCATACGCTCGCTTCCCCAAAGGAACTGGTTCTTTGGGTCGTTTCGTCCCGAAAGCTGGTTCCAATGGACGGCCACCGAGTCACCGACTGGTCGAGAACTATGACATCTTGGAGTGCTATTACCTGGGGCCCATAGGGCTTGAATGAGGGGGCCGGCGAAGAATGCTAACGGTCATAAGCGGGAGGATTCAGACAATAATGGTAAGCTCGTCCACTAAGTCAGAATGCTCCTGCCACTTCCGTGCGACTTTGTTCTATCCCTGAGGTCCACTACACGCAGACCAGGCTTACACGTGTCGGTTGTCAAAAGCACCTGCGCCACCCGCGGAAGATCAAGCAAGGGGGAGTAGCCAAAAAGAGGAAACGCGAGGCGCCAAGGGTGGTAGGCTATGGCGTCTGGCCGTCTGGCCGTCTGGCGAATATAACGGTCGAAGCTGGGTCGATAGCGCCGTTTAACGTCTAGTTTTTGTGTCCTTTGGTCTTTGGAGGGGACCAGACAGTCGGTGGAGTCGTCTTCCTCCACGCTAACGAGTCGCTGGATAGGATTATTGGGGTGGATTGTCCTTGGAGTTTACCTATTGCGAAGATTAGCGTCTGTAAAAGACCCGGCATAATGGCCAGAAAAAGCAACCAGTGGCACTTCCGACGGTAGCGGTCCCAAAGGATTCAGTCTCCAGAGGATCCAGTACGACATTGGCGCATCAGATCCTTTGCTTTGTACAAGTGACGTGCGGCAAGCACGGAGACTCATTCCCGTTGCTTTTGAGGAGACGAGTCAATTTCTCATGACTCGAGCAATCGCTCGAGGTCATACTACAAAAATCTTCGACCAAACAACAACCACACTTAGATAATGAATGAATGAAGACTGCCACAACGGTCTCCTGCTCACCTCCATGATCCATCTCACCAAACGCCCGATTCTCCAATAATTGTCTTCAATTGTGGCTCGAGAGGGGCAGCAGGGGCGGCACACCCGCGCATTAGCGCCCTCCCGGAAGGTTATAGTGTAGACCCGCATCGCAGCCTGTGTTGCAGCCACTGACTCTTCACTCGACAATCCCTGTCATTTCTTCTTCAAGCTACTCGACCCAGATCACAGGTGAACAGCCATGCCATGAATCAGTGAAAAAAAAGCATTGAGGTCGAAGCTCCTTTCTACCCCTCGAGAGGCTGTCATATCTATCAACTTTCCGCTCCAATTCTTGTCTCCGAATCCTACCCCCTAACATCTCTTTCCCCTTATCTTTTTCCACTTCCGCGAGCTCCGAAAATGGCTGTTTCTAATGATGTCGAGCCATGGGCCGAGGGCGCAGAAAAATATAGGGGCCAACGCCTCTTACCCCACGTTATTGACTATTACGCCCATCATGAACCCGATCGCGTATTCGCTGCCATTTCTGAGTCTGAAAGCATTGTCAATGGCTTCCGGGATGTTTCTATGAAGACAATGGCTACGGCCGTTGATCATATGGCTTGGTGGCTTGAGCGAACCCTAAGAGGCAGCAAAAAAAGGCGAACATTGGCCTATGTTGGCGCGGCCGACTTGCGATATGCGATTGTGCTACTGGCAGCTATCAAATGCGGATGGAGGGTATGTTTAATCTCAAAACTGAATGGGCTTGTCTGCTGTCAATCGCTCAACATGATCTGATTTTTGACCCTTTTTTTCTTCTATTCACAGACAATTTTCATCTCGCCGCGCAACCCCGCGATCCTCAACCTCGGCCTGCTCCAGCAAGTCGACGTCAGTGCGCTTCTATACGCAGACGTTCTACGGTCGATGGCCAAAAGCCTGCAGAAATTCGACCCTTCAATGTCCTGCAAGCAAGTGCCTTCACTGGCCGATTTGATCAAGTCGCAAGCTCCACCATACCGCTTTGAAGCTTCATGGCATGATTTGAAAGATGACAGGTGCTTGATTTTACATTCATCCGGATCGACAGGTACAGCGATGATCTCTCCTGATTTTGCTGCAAGGCTGCGTCTGATTAATATCGCAAATTATAGGTCCACCAAAGCTCGTGTATCTCACCCATTACACATTTTCTTGCACCGATAACGACCCCAAAGTGCCCGTGCCAGAGGGTCGACGACCGCAAAATGCAGCGCAATTTCACTTCGATCCGCCCGGGCGCTTTTATTCTTGCTTCCCGCCATATCATGTAAGATCGTGGACTGCGTGCGCTAGTCTCATCATGTTTGCAACTAACACTTGTGTAATTTAGATGGCTGGTGTGCAATCATTTACACTTTTGCCGGCTTTCTCACAAACGGCAACCGTTATAATGGGTCCGCCCATGATGCCTCCCAGTGGCTTCTTGGTGGATTCGATCATGAAGCAGCAGGATGTTCGAGCTCTTTACCTGCCTCCATCCGTGATTGAGCAGTGGGCAATTGAGCCAGCCGCCTACCAACAAGCAGAGAATCTCGATTTTGTGCTATACAGTGGCGGACCATTGGCGAACAGCGTTGGAAATCGCCTCGACCAGATCACTGATGTCTGCCAGATGTACGGATCCCTCGAGATGGGCCAAATCCAAATGCTTGTGCCCAACCCGGGAGAGTGGGATTATTTGGAACCTAATCCTGCCGAGGAGTGTGACTTCCAAGAAGTCGATGAAGGCGAGGGCGTCTACGAGCTGGTGTTGCACCCCGACAAGAAGTTCATCGGTCAGCGCTCCCTTGCGCACACATTCCCTGATGTCACGAACGAGTGGCGGACCAGAGACTTGTTTAAGCCTCACCCGTCGAAACCTGGCCTGTGGCGCTTCCATTCGCGCACTGACGATATCATCGTATTGGCGAGCAGCCATAAAGTATGGCCTATCCCCATGGAGAACACCTTGGCCGGCGACCCCCTGATTGGCGGTGCTTTGATGGTCGGCAATGGTCGCCCTGAAGTGCTTCTTTTGGTTGAACCACGGCCCGGACCGCAGGTGGACCGAATGAGCAAGAAAGAATTCATCGACGCTATTTGGCCTACGATCTCACAGGCGAACGCCAATGCACCCGAGTACGGCAAGATCCGCCGGTCGCGAATTGTCCTCAGCCAGCCAAACCTGGGATTCTTCCGAGCTCCCAAGGGGACCATCTCGCGGAAGCCTACGGAGTCGCTGTACGCTGAGTACATTGCTGCCGCCTTTATTGACGGCACTACGGACGAGCAAAGCGAGATTGGCATCCTGGAGAATCACTGGCTTGACGAGGCCAAAAGATTCATTGGCTCCGTTGTGCACGATATTCGACCGGATATTACATTGAAAGAAAGCGACGATTTCTTCGTCGCCAAGGCCATGGACTCGCTCACAGTGCTGGAACTCGGCCAGAAGCTGAGGTTGGGTCTTATCCGACGCATGAATCCGGAAAAGAACACAATCAACTTCTGGCTTCGTACGGTGTTTGAGAATCCCTCCATCGAGGCTCTGGCGAAGGCCACGCTTGATGCGGTATTTGGTCAAGCAGACTCTGACGAATACAATCCTCGGGGTTACAACCTTGAGCACGTCTTGGAGGAATGTGTAGCTCAATTACCCGAGCCCAGTGGGCTAGAGCCAGAACTTGAGCTTCCCACCGAGGATATAAAGGTTGTGTTACTCGGCTCTCGTGGTCGCCTCGGTCCGTATATCGTCAGGGACCTTCTGGATGACCCCCGTGTGGCCGGTATCAAGTGTCTTGACCGAGGCGGCAGTGGCCAAGCAGAATTCCAGCGTCGTGCCGATGAACTCGGCATAGACGTGGATGCTAGCAATGCGCGTTTACAATTCATCTCCATGGAGCTCTCCCATCCCAATTTGGGTCTCTCTCAAAATCAGATGGACGAAATCCTGAACCACGCCGATGTGATCATCCACAATGTCTGGGCTGTCAACTTCGCGCTCTCGCTGTCGTCTTTCAAACCGGAGATGCTGAAGAGTCTCAGCACAGTCATTGAGATCGCCAACAAGGCTCCATCGCGGCCTCGCATCGTGTTCGCATCCAGCACCGGCACTGTATCGGCATGGGCCAAGGCCGTGGCGCCAAATGTCCCTGTCCCCGAGGAGGTCATCAAGTGCGCTAGTGCCGCAACATTGACCGGTTACGCCCAATCCAAGCACGTCGCAGAGCGACTGCTAGCCACTGCCGGTGCCAAGCTCAAAATCCCCATCTCCATTCTACGCATTGGCCAAATTGCCGGCCCAACCACCATCGGTGACGGCGGCAAATGGGAAAGTCACGACTGGATGCATTCCCTCGCCATCCTCTCCAAGGCCTGCGGTTTGGTACCCTCCGATGTAGCGGAAATTGACTGGGTCCCTGTCGACCAAGTCTCACGCATCGTGTCCGATATCACATTACAGGAGAAGCACGAAGGCGAGACCGGAACTCCCTTCGTCCAATTGTATAACATCCTGCATCCCCGACCAATTCAGTTCTCCGTTTTTGCAGATGCTCTGCAGTCGTGTATCTCTTCTTCGCGGCAGGTGGGATTCCATGCGTGGGTTGATCACCTTGCGGGTCTGACTCCGGATAAGCTTTCCAAGGAAGCAGAGGCTGAGAAAACGCGCATTCTGTCGTTCTTCCAGGCGATCGTGGAAGAGCAGTATCCCAAGTTTACTCTCGAGAAGGCCAAGAAAGCCAGTGCAGTGATGGCAGAGATGGAGCCTATTGATCAGGAGCTGTTGACAAAATGGTGTCAGCAGTGGACGAAGACTTAGATTTACTGACACCATGTGGGTGGTTGGGTGATGATCTGCTGATTGACTTGATCATAGGCGATGGCCCTGACAGAGCCCTTAATGATTTATGACTAGCATTATGATTGAGCACTTGATTAGCGAAATACAAATCTAATCACGATTCTTTGAATTCAACATGCAACAAAATTCTTCGTCTTAGAAGAGTAGAACGAGGACATGGTTGGGAAATTATCGAGCTACTCTAAAAGCATTCTTGTGACTCGGGGCTTCGGCGGATCGAAGAAACCCTTTAACTGTCCTCAGTTCAGTGGTCTCCAGAAGAGGCCGGATGGATCCCAAACATTGGCCAGTCTCTTCAACTCTGTGACTCTGTGTTCGGAAAATACCTCTGACGGCTCCATGTCCAGGTTAATATTGCTCAAGATAGCCCGCGGGAGGTCTGTGGCGTCATTTTGCCTATACAGGGCTTTGATACTGGCGGCAAAGTCTGCTGCAACTAGCTGAGTCTCTTGCTTGGCAAACCAACTGATGACCACTGCCTGAATTCCTCGGTCACGAGCATCGAAGTATCGGTCTTGTCCTTCTGATGTGCCCTGAATCTCAAGCTGTTTTTGAGTGTTGACGCCATTCAGAATCATTGCCGTGCGTTTCGCATCCTCGTGTTGGGTGGTGAAATCAAGCCATTTGCTAAACGCAGCTTTGATAGTCTCGGGTTGAGTCTCTTTGATCCAAGCAGCCTGAATGTTCTTGAATCCGCCATGTACATCATTCTGACTGTTTCCATCATTTATCTTGGACAGCGGCGTCAAGACTGTCTGTGCCATGACGGTTTTGGCGACAGTCTCATCTTCGAACAAGGTTGAAGTGCGTGCCTCCGCCTCCTCTGGTGGTCCAAAGTATGTCACCGTGAGAATGACCATCGGTGCACCCGGTCTGGGGGTAGTCGGTGGTGCTCTTGCGAAAACTAGTAACGCAACCATAGGCGGGGGAGGAGGTTGCAGTTGATCAAACAGCTTCGCGGCAAGCTCAATCTCTGAAGCTGGGAAGATGAGTCTGCGGACCCAGACTTGATTCTCAGATAATCGAAGATTATCTATGGGAAAGATTTTCATCGTCAAGGAGGTGATCACACCAAGTCCATGGCCTGCTCCACACAAAGCGTGGAATAGCGCAAGATGGTCGCCGGTTGATGATGGCGTGACTTCCACAATCTTTTTGTCTGAAGTAATAAGACGGATGGAAACCACATGGTCAATCATCAGCCCATGTAATCCTAGCAAGGTTGGCTATATCGTCTTGAATCAGAAACACAATTCTCACTGCGCGATCAGCAGGGCGACTTACATTGCCTCCACCCAGAATACATCCAACAACGCCAACCGCATTGCTGTTAGGCCAGGTAGTATAGAACCCACGCTTAGTGCATGCGTCAATCAGATCGCTCGTCACAGCTCCACCCCCGACTGCGACTGTTTGATTATCGCTGTTTACCTCGACCTTGTTGAATCTCTTCAAGTCAAGATAGAGGGTCTTGGAAGTGATTGGGGCTAAGAATCCATGCCCTCCGCCAGCAGGCAATAGTTGAAGAGCATGATTTTTGGCATATTCTATAGCTTTGATAATGTCTTCCTCGGTGTTTGGAATAATAGTGAGCGCAGGGCGTTCAATAATTCCAGTTGTAGACCATCTGGAAACTGACTCAAGGGCCGGCTTGGTATAGTCCGGGGCGATAACATCGCCTTCCAACTGAGGGAGATCGCTCATATTCATCGCTACTATGAGTGTAAATGAAGGGTGGGAAAGCTGAGGTGAGAAGGAAGGCTACGGCTGAATTTAAAGAGATGTCAGCATTTACCAGTGGGTACTCATAAGCTCAACAGCACCAATAAGCCTGCGTATCGAGGGCTTACGGGACTGCAAAGTTGGAAGCTGCGTCAATGCTTCGAGCTATCCAATGGAATACCGTTCTAGGTGGGAATGCTGAAAATCTGGCATTGGTATTTGAGGGGTAGAATTCTATTTTCGTTGCATATTCCGTCCCGGGGCGCCTGGGATTTGCTAATGGAGGTGGGATGCTATGATTGACTACTGTAGATCCCCAGACCATCCTATTGTTCGCTTCTCTAAATTCAAGGTTGCTCTGGCATTTTCTTCTCACCCCCGAAGATGAGCTTTGGGAAGAGTATCGGATGTGATATGCGAAGAGACATACTGTGAATCGCCATGTATTTTGAAAGCCTGTAATATATTCTCGATGGGTTTGTCCAATACTTCTTTATGGATATATCCTTCTAGCGCCCTAGATCTTCCGCTTCAGCAATCCACGGAAGAAATCAAAGCTGTTGCTATCACTCTGCAACTGCCAGACCCGACCAGTCGGACGATCATTCCAACCAAGTTCCTCCGCAAGTAGTAGGCCATAGTCACGCGTGATTCCTTGGATTCGAGCACGAGCACCACCCTCCTCCTCTAGCGTGACAATCTGGTGCATGTGCAACCAATCTTCGTAATACATCGCTTCAAAACCACGGTCAAAGCCTGTTCGAAGGAATCGCGTGTACAGATCTTCAAAAGTGGTGAGAATCCGTGCGAGGAGCTTCTCTAGTGTGATGGGGGAAGCGGCCGCGGCGCCGGAGGAGGCGTAGCGTGCGGCAAGGGCAGTAAGAGCGGTAGTAGGTGAGGCATTTGTGGCATTGATGCCAATTCCGACAACGGAAATGTATTCGTTTGACATGAAATGGGAGTTGATGAGGATACCGCAGATCTTGGTGTATTTCTTCTGCTCGGGGTCTTCCGGGTCAAGAGCATCTAAAAATATAGGTCAGCATGGAAAGAACGGTTCATCGCACGGCTGATTTCAACATACAAATATCATTCGGCCACTTCATCTTGACCGGGAGATTCTCGTAGCCCTTGGCGTAGCTCTTGATTCCTTTGACCACGGCCATTGCAGACAGATATTGAATAAAGATCACGGGCGCAGACTGGATCTTTTCAATTGGGTGTCGTACGACCGTTGAGAATATCAATGAGCCAGCGGGGGAGATCCACACATTAGAGCCCCGTCCACGTCCAGCGACTTGAACTGTTGCCGTGGCAGTGAACCCATGGGGTAGCCGGCGAAGCAGTTGGGTGTTCCTAAATCAAATCAGAATCAGGTCGAATTAGATCATCTGGTAGTACTCACTTTTCCATGATTGTGTTGGTACTCGTAATGACCTCGCCGTACATCAGGTTCGATCCAAACTCCGAAGCGCCCTCCCGTGATTCACACTGGTACTGGCGGAGGTTGGCGTAGAATGCATGGTGGTTGAAATAAGGCGTCAACTTGGAGGCAGGCACATCATCGTGAATCACGAGTCGTTTGATAATTTCCTTATAATCAATAATGCCCTCGCTAGTTTTCGAGGAATCGTCGGGAAGAGCGTTCTCCAGGTCATTCAAATTCCAGGTCCCTGGTCGCTCAATCCGGAATGTATCGTTTTCATCCTTCAAGTATTCTTTCCCGTTCTCAGTGGTCAAAGCTGGGGCAAGCAAGGAGAGAATTTCCAATGGTCCCTCGGCATCAAGACCAGAAACATGCAATGATGAAAGCGAGGGGACAGTCGTCGAATCTTGTGCGACCTCAAGACCTAATTTAGAAAGACATGCCTTCAAAAATTCCGTACGCTCCTTGTCATCGGCGGTCAGCGCGTCAACAACCTCTTTATACTCAGGGCCATTTGCCTTGGGATCGAGGTTCACAGCCGCAAATCTAGGCATAATGTTAGTGATCGGCTGCTCCAACGCATTGAAACAACTTACTCTGGATGCGGTCCCGTCAAGATCGCCGCACCATCTCCAACTTTGCAGTAGACAACGGCGGCAGCGCCCTCGCCGGGGTCCACATTAAGCTTCTCGGAGTAGCTAGCCAGCACCTCCACACCCTTGTCCTTCAGCAGCGGAGCATCTACAAAGACACCTCCACCATTGTAGTAAGACCGGAAATGCGTAGGTACCGTACCAACGCTCAAAGACTCCTTGGAAACATCCAGTCCGACTGCCCTTGCACCAGCCTCGCTATGATAGACGAAACCAGGGAATGCACCACCCCGACAAGTTCCTGGAAAGAATCCCAACTCGCGGTCGCCAATGACCTCCATAGTCTTATCGCCAACCTCAAACTCGCACCTCTTGCATCCATAGTAGCCGCCCGCACACAGACCGAGGTACTTCCCCCCTCGGCGCACAAATTGAGCAATGCGCCGATTCCCTTCGCCATTGAGTGTGCGTCCGTAGCCCAGATCTGCTCCACCAGGTATCACCAGCAAGGCACAGGTTGCCGTCCATGGCTCCTTTAGGAGCATATCGCCCGTGACAGGGGTGACTGCATAGTTGGGTGCTAGCAGGCGGCGCAAGGTGTAGAGGCAGTGTCGGACAGAGTCGACGGTCGTTCCGGTTCCTGTCGGGCCATTGTCGGTCAGAAAACGGCTGAGTTGCCAGGCAGAGTGGGTGAGCGAACCGGAATAGACCAGGACATTGAGTCTTTTGCCCGTGAGGTTGGCATTATTGCCAGTGGGCGTCGCCATTGTTGATTGTCGGAGGGGGAAATGATGGGAACGCTGGGGATGGCCGATAAGATAAATCCAGCTCTCCATCCCGCCGAGGCCAGCCGATCATCTCTTCGATCTCCGAGTCTCTGATTCGATTGTCAATCTACATACGAGGCGAGACAATGTCGAACAACGCGGAACAGCCAAAGGTGGTCCCTGAAGATGATGATGAGCCTGATGATTGGTATTTAGATCTGTTATACAGCATATGGGGTGATCGGGAAAGCTAAGACCGTCGCAGGAACAAGCGCATCTTCAGCACAGGTTGCCATAGTGAGCAATTCCACCTTTCTTCCTCAAGCATTAAACACTGACATAAAAAAGCCGAGCAAGACAAGATGAATGATTGCTATTACGCCAAGAAAGATTGGCGTGCATGCAGCAAAGAAGTGAGTTCAATCTGGCATCGTGTGCCGCCAGTTGCAAGTCCTCGAATACCACTTCAACAATGCCCCAATTCGTTCAATTCATGCCCTTTTATCTTGTCCCGCTGCTTGGATTGAAACATTATGTTTCTATTATTGAAATAGCCTTTCCCTAACAAACATACCAGATGGAGGCCTTTCGCGAATGCTGGAAGCGCAAGGGCAACGACGAGCGAACGCAAACCAAAGATGCATGAAGCACGCTCCCAGCATAACTGAGAACCACCCTGTACAATATATTCCCATCTCAATTGAAACACGATCGCCTCTCACGACTTCTCTGCCAACGCTTTTCCCCGTAGACTCAATCTTGCCATCCCAATCTATATCACGTGACTTGTCATATCGGAGTGACTTCACAGCTTGCAGCTCTCTAGCTCCCTCCTTTCCACCAACCGCACCATGTCAGCACTACGATACCGCCCCTGGCGGGCATTGGAGACTCTCCAGCATGCAACTGCTTTGTCCCAAGCTTCGCGTACCAGAATCAGCTCCTCCCAGCCCTCCCACCTCATAACCAAGCGCGCCATCACGTACAGCTCGACGCGGTCCCAAACCCCAACCAACAACAACGGCGCAACAAGTCAGATACCAAGAGCAACCTCCTCAACAACATCCGTCCCTTCATCCTCTTCTACCCAAGCGTCCCGCGTCGCAGCGCCAACCCCCAACCGCACAACGACAGATAACATCTCCAAGAGCGGACTCGCCGATAAACCATTGGAGCTCGAGGCTGCGCCAGAAGAAAAAATCGACTGGACCCGCTCGTTCCACGGACTTTCTGCAGAGCCGTTCCCCAAGGAGGCGGCCGATATTCTGTTGGCTGAGACTGCCCCCGAGGAAGTAGAGATTAAGCCCGATGGAATTGTCTACCTCCCCGAGATCAAGTACCGACGTATTCTTAACAAGGCGTTTGGACCGGGTGGATGGGGTCTTGTCCCGCGGAGTGAGAGTATTGTTACGCCGAAGACGGTGACGAGGGAGTATGCGCTTGTTTGTAATGGCCGGTAAGAAAGCACATTCTTGTTGACGGTGTCTAAACCCGACTTTCCTTTTGAACCAAAGGCTAATAGTTTCGTTTTTTCAGACTTGTCTCCGTCGCTCGTGGTGAGCAAGATTACTTCTCCCCCGATGGTATTCCCACAGCTACCGAGGGATGTCGATCCAATGCGCTGGTGCGATGCTGCAAGGACCTCGGTATCGCAAGTGAACTCTGGGATCCGCGCTGGATCCGGAAGTACAAGGCGAAGTATGCGCGTGAAGTATTTGTGGAGCATATTGTGAGCAAGAAGAAGTCGAAGATTTGGACTCGCAAGGATGACCCTGTTGGATATCCTTGGAAGGAGAGCGGAAGGTAGATAGTGGAGGGATATCGATAGAGCGAGGGTGTGCGGCTTTTGTCGTGAGAGGGCCTTATGGATCGTAGGCTATCCCGGCTCTTCTGTATTATACTTGTCATCTCTTGCTTATTACCCTACTACGATATCAGGAAGGTGTTGGAATGGACTGCATCTCTACTTTTGAATCTGGAACGGTCACTCAACATGCTTTGCACTGACCAACGAAGTCTTTCCATCAGAGCAGGACCTTGTTCTCATCCGTAGCAAGATATCTCGACGACTGTATGTTCTTCGGGGCCAGCCGAGTGATACTGCTGTTCCATGCAGCAAGATATACAACGGAGATCGCCACAAATGTGGAGCTTCTATAGAGAAGCCATTGGAAGTCGATTCCTCACGCTCACACATTAACATTAAGATAAATACCATAAATCATAGCTCTGCATCCTCATCCATCTCCACCCATCAAACCCCCTCACTGAAACAAAATAGCAGCGCCCAACCCCATGGCCGCCACCACGATCCCAACAACACCCACAATCCCATTCGACCCTCCTCCCTCACGCCGAACACCCCCCAACCTCACAGCCGCATTCGACGTCGCCGCCGCCGTCCCCTTAGACCCCGTCACCTTCGCAGCGGAAGTAGCAGATACCAGATCCGACTCCTTGTGCACCAGGGTAAGCATAGCCACGTACACCATACCCGTGAACTGGCTAGCTTCACTACTAGCGAAGGTGAACGATTCCGTCTCGTTTTTGTAGGTTGTCGATGTGGGTCCTTCGCTGATGGACGTGATTATTTTTGTACCGGAGGTGATTGTGATGGTATTTTCGGTGTGTTCGTAGTAGAGGCCGACGTTGCGCCAGCAGCCTACAGTGGGTGTGTAGGTTGGTTCGATAGAGTAGCAGCCGCCGCCTTCGATGTCTGCGGTGAAGGAGCTGGTGAAGTTAAGGTTATTAGCATCAATGCAACCAAGGTTAGTTAGGTAGATAGTTGTGCCTGATATCCACGGATCTGAATATGTATAGTTCCAGAAGGGAGTGCGATGTTATCATACCTCGGACAACAAACAGCCATCGTCTGCTTCGGCTCAAGAACACTCTTCAACATCGACCCGGCATTATCCCCCGTCGGCTCCGTAAAAAGCCCAGTCTCAGTACCCGAGCGACTAAACGTCTCAACAACAGTTATCGTACTCAGCGCACCCGACGAACTAAGCGAACTACCAGCATCCCGCGCCGCAAGACCAACAGTCTCCCACCCGGACGGACAGTACAGACCCGGCGAGTAATAACCCCCGATACCCTCCCAGTACTTGCCATTTGGCGGAGTCGGGAAGGGAGATTGCGTGGTAGTGGGCGCGGGCCAGCAATTGTCATCCGTGCCGATATTATTGGTACATTGGACGGCGTAATTGATAATGACTTGGCCGTTGTTGAAGTTTCCGAGACTCCTGGCGTCGGGGCCGGTGCAGCTTGGGGCTGCGGTGAATGTTGTGGTGAGGGGGCCGTAGTTGGTGAATGTCCACAAGCCGTCGGAGACGGAGATGGGGGAGTTCATGGTTGTTGTTGTTGGATATTCGTTTGTTTAGGAAGGTAAAGGCGCGAAAAAATTCACAATTGAATCGTGAGTCGGGTTATCCTTAGGGGCCCACGAGCTTCATTATATAGCTAACTAACTACAGCACTTAGTAGATGCAACCAATCCAATCTGCCTCAACATGAACAAACCCCGGTAGATTATCCAACCAATCATCACAAAAGTGAGGCTGAAAGTACAATCTCGGCCACCCTCGGTCCCTCGCTAAGCACTGAAGCAGGCTTGGCTTGGACCCAAAAGTAAACCAGAACCAGTTGGGCCGATGGGCTCTAGTGCCTATTTCGGTTAGTGATGTCTTTCAAGGTCACATAGTCAACGGAGAAACCCTGGACCGGGATAATTAGCCCATTACAGGCCTGTAGAGCACATTTCTTAGTTGTTTGATAGTGCTTTAGGACGGTGCTTGGCCGGTGGCTAGCGACTTAGCGTGCCCAGAGGTGTGGATGGGCTCTGGTCACTATTGGATTTTGTGAGGTTGCGTTGCATAAGAGCAAGGCGTCCAAGGGCCTCAGGGGTTTGTCGAGTCATCCTCAGTCCTGGTCATTCTTAGTCCTGAAAATTCGGAGTCTGGTTTAGGTAGCTTATTATTCTGTAGCGTTGTCTGGGCTGCTTCGAGGGAGATAAACACTTCACAGAGGAAGTGTCTAGCGTGTGAATCAAAGTCTACTTATCACCAACTACATTGAAAACAGAATCAATAATCTGAAAATATCATCCAAATCATCCATTAAGGCTGAAATGTAAAATAAACTAAAAAAGAGTAACTGTGATCAACTGATCAACCAACCAGCCATACAGGCCTGTATCATACAACACAAAAAGACCAAATGAAAATTTTGATGAAACCAACAGGGCAATGAGAAGAAAAAACCAAAAAAATGAAAGTGAGACCCCCCATCTAGATATCAACACCCAGACAATGAAAAGTAAAAAAATCAAAGAGAGAAAGAGAAAGGAAAAGAAGACAAATGCCGCATGCTAACATCAAATCTCACCGACACTTTCAAGCTTCATGCTCACCACCATACGGATTCTTCCTACCAGTCTTGAATGTCGGCGCAGGCGCCTGCGGCTGCGGGGGCGAGTAGATCGATGGCGGGGAGACGGGGTCATACCGATCCGGGACGTCATACTGACTTGACGAAGCGGTAGCGCGATCAGGCGTGATACCGTTCAGGGGCACGGAG
The DNA here is from genome assembly GCA_022985105.1 of Penicillium ochrochloron. Classification (NCBI taxonomy): domain Eukaryota; kingdom Fungi; phylum Ascomycota; class Eurotiomycetes; order Eurotiales; family Aspergillaceae; genus Penicillium; species Penicillium ochrochloron. The sequence continues at coordinate 547,444 of JAAVMA010000024.1, forward strand.
TCATAGGCGCCCTCGTGGCCGTAGTAGGACTGGGCGAAGGAGCCGATTTGGTGTGCGCCTGGTTGCGATGTTGGTGCGTGGGTGGTGGGTGGTTCGTAGCGGGTGCTACCGCGGGAGCTCGGGGGAGCGGGGGTGTTGAGGATTGGCACACCGCTGTGTGAGGGGGTCATGCCGGCTGCGACGGGGGAGAGGGGCGGGTGCATTGTGTCTTCGTTGTGGTAGGAGGCTCGCAGGCCGGCTTTGCGGTGGCCGGTTGAGAGACCGCGTGAGACACCGGTGTTGCCGTCGTAGACGCTTAGTTGTTTGCCTTGGTTGGAGGTGTTGGTTGTGGTGCGGTAGAGATCGTCGTTGGCATCGCGGCCGGGGTCGACGGCTGGGACAACGGGAGTGCGAGCGTTCAGACGGTCTGCGATGGCAGCTTCACGCTGGCTGGCGGCCATGGAGCCGCGGTGGGTGACGGTGCCGGAGGAACGGTTCTGCTCGAAGCCGGTGGTCTGCGCCTCGTAGTTCATCATACCGCTAGCAGCGGCCGCAGCGGCAGGGTTGAGACCGCCAGCCTTGCCATCAGCACCAGCACCAGCGCCGGCCTGAGCGGACTTGTTATCACCAGCACCAGGAGCGCCAGGGGCACCGTCGGCCTTGTCATCACCATCATCCTTGGACTCTTCCTCGGGAGCAGCGGCACCAGGAGCACGGATAGGGACCTTGCGCATGGCCAGGACAAGAGCACACATGAACTTGGAGCGACGGGCAGCACGGACAGTCTCATTGGACCAGTTCGACTTGTGGCGGATATCAACACAGAGCTCGAGCTTGTCCATGTCGCCCACGCCGACAACCTCGATGTTAAAGTCAGGCTGGAAGTCACGGCTGTTGGCCGGGTCACGGACGAAGATCTCCATCTCCTCACGCAAGGCCTGGATCTCAGCGAAGCTAGTATCAAAGCTGACGGGGACAGTAAGTTGCTCATGCATGGCATTGGCACGGGTGAAGTTATCAATCCACAAACTGTTCAGGATGTTGTTAGGCACCTGGGTCATGCGGTGATCACCAACAGTGCGGAAGACACTGAACAGCAGGGAAATTCGCTCCACAACATAGGACTTATCACTGATATCGACACGGTCACCGATATCGAAGGGATGCTTGACGAAAAGGAAAATGCAGGAACCCAGGACCTCCTGGGCGGTAGTCGAGAAGACGAAACTCAGTGAGAGCAGGGAAGTAGCACCGGCAGCAATGACAGTGCCGAAGCCGGTAGTAACGAATGAAACAAAGACCAAGACACCGACCACGAAGGCAACGGAAAGCAGGAGATTATCCAGAACGTGGATTGCCTGGTCGACATCGTGCATGCTGTGGTTCAGCGACTTGCGCATGCGACCGAACTCGCTGATTGTGAGGATCATCTCATCCAGACTAACGTCGCCATTGCCATCTTTGTCCAATGCAGCAAAGCACTCTTCAGCGTCGGCCTCGTGGTCAGGACCCAGAACCTCAACAATGTCCTCCAGGAAGAGCGCATCACGGCCCTCGACCACAAACGACATCCAAATACGGCGAGCCAGCGCCGCGGCACATCGCTTGCGCTCCAGCGCTTCAATAACAATTGAGTGAGTGGCTTGTGGGTTGAACACTTGCTTTCCAGTAAGTTCCGAGGCAACGTTACCAAAGGCCGCAGTCACCTTGTCACCAATCCGGCCGACATTGTGACCGACCTGGCGGCCGACCTGCTGCATCATACGTAGGGGCATGATGGAGCTGCGCTTGCTAGTCTTGCCGTTGGACTGAGCCAGGAGCGAGTCAAAGATGATGGCGTCCTCGTCCTTGAACTCGGGGCAGTACATGGGGAACATGTTGCGGGAGGCCTCGAACATGAGACCGACCAGGTAGACATTGTGCTTAGACTGCTTGATCTTGGCATCGAATTGCTTGCGGTGGTAACTGATGGAGATAAGCTGAACGATGGCTTTTTCGCCGAGGAAAATGAGACTGCAGACGAGCAGGGCGAAGAGAATGTTCTTGACGCTCTTCTCCCAGGACTTGACACTGGTGTCCTCGCTGTCTTGCTTGCTAGGGTTCAAGGTCATGATCTGTGCAATAGTTGGTTAGTTTCAGTAGTTCATTCCATGACACTAAGCGTAGACATACCGGCAGGAAAGTAACCAAGGAGACAACCGACCACAACACAATGGTAATCGGAGTCTCCAAAGCCCGCAGAATAAGCGCATACTTGCGCGTACCGGAACTGACAATACCACACAAGAACTGAAACACGTAGGGAATGAACTTGGCAAAGATCTTGCACACCCACAAGCTCACCCAAACGACCTCAATCCAAGTAAAGAACCAATAGATATGCACACCACCAATCTTCGCATCCGGCGCCACTGTCGCGCCGACAATAATCGGAATTGCAAATAACACGCCAATAGGAACGACGTAAATCATGTAACGAGTGACAATAGAAAAGTTGTAGATGGCCTGGTAGATACGGCCCATGCGATTGATTGAACCGTCCTCTGGCGACTCAGAAGGTTTCCCCGTCGCCTCAGTGATATCTGTATCATGATGATGGCGACGACGACGGCCGGGGCCTTTCAGCTCCTCCTTCTCGTCACTCTCGAGACCATTGATAGGCACCGTTGAGCCAGCGTGGGAGCCCCATTTCCGGGCCCCATTCTGACCACGACTGGTCGTCTCGGTGAGAGGAATATCAATCGTCACGTCGTTAGGATTCGACATGGCGTCGTGAGGGAGGTCAGGAATTTGTTGGAACCGGTGTGTCGACAATCGCTTCGGTGCGATCCCCAAAGCGCCCTTCATCGCAAGAGAGAAAGAAAGCGAGCGGGGAACCGAGGGTAGGAAAGCCTTTTATGGGATGGAGCTGTAGATCGATGCTCAAGCTGGTTGGCCCGATCGAGTGTGAGTGGAGGAGGGCCTTGGTGGAGAAAACGTTGGGCCAAGGAGAAAAAAACTCGGCCGTTTGGGGCGGTTTGGAAGTTGGAGATTGGCGGTTGGTTCGTGTTTCTGAGACCAGACTGGACAGGACCCAGACCCGACTACACTACACTACAGGAGTAGTAGTATAGTGCTGGATCGGTACTTGTTCTGTGAGATTACTTTTTTTGCTTGCCTCCAGGGCCAGCAATTGAGAACCAGAATTGAGCCGAGACGGTCTTACGTAGCTGCTGGGCCTTTCACTAGGATGTGGGTGCCGACCAGTGGTTGTGTCCAGGTTGGGTGGACGATGATCCTCCACTTTTGTGTGTGTGCAAGCGCAAGATGTCGTAGGCTCGACGCGGTGGAGAATTGAGATCGGCGACGGCCGAGGCGAGGTAAGGGAAATGAAAAAGAGTGTGGTTAGACAGGTAACGATTGAGAAAAAAAAATTACCAATTTGCAAACCCTCCAACGAGTCGAGGGATCCGAGAAAATGTTTCGGGGATTTTTTTTTTTCTAAGATTTGCTCCGGGAATCAAAAAAAAGTGTGGAGAGAAGAGAGAAAGAGAGACAGGGACCCGAGAGTAGCCTCAGAGACTAAAGTCCCTTTCAGCCCTTTGGGGCCCTGGTGCACGCCATTTCAAGCCACCCAGTTTCACCAGCGTTACCAAAATACCAACTGTCCCCCCTAAAAATGTGAGACGCGTTCCCCTCAGGGCCTGGGCCACAAGTAACACTAATCATTACAACTGCCATGACAGCCGCATTCTTAATGAATTCATCGTGATGAACTGGTAGATGGATACTCCATATACTCCAGTCGTTCATTCCCACTATGAACTACTAATTTACATTTTCCATATATCACCACCTTTTCTATTTTTAATCCTCTCTTCTCTCCCTGTTCCTGATCCTGAATCCTTCCACCGATTCTCCCAAATTTGCCCCCTCCGTTTGGTAATCCCGTCGTGGCACCCATGGAAATGCAGGTCCACCCGTCTCCACCGGGTGTCCCAAAGTGATCATCCAATTACATCTTGAGATCTCCTGCGGGGCCTGTGATTCCAGGGGTCCAATGCCAGGGGGGAGACAACAAATGAACAACTCAGATCCATGATGAGCACATCGTACAACAGGACTGACAAGAGATGGGCTCGATAGGTCTAGACAGACATTGAGTTTATCTCAAACTATTCAACAAGTATGTATACCTATCGAGTACAGTTCCAATCAAAAGATCAAACACCATATCCATGTCTCCAGCCCTATGTACATTACACCTCAACTCAACAACTACACCATCTACGGGAATTGCTAAATCGACGATTCACCTCTTATTCTGGTTTATCGTTGTAATACTATCATTAGGGTCCTATAAGTTTGAACCCCCAACAAATTTTCACAATCATCTTAGCACTCACTAGTTGAACGGAATCTGTGCTATCAAGAAAGATGATTCGAAAGACATTTAGAAAGACCTGTCAAAAGGATTGATTGAAGCATGTCTGGTTGGTTCGTTTCTCTGGTTTCTACACTGAAACTTTTGAATAACTACAAGGATATCCTAATCAAGAAGAGAGTAATACAGTTACTGCGATAAACCCTAAATGGGTGTGTATCGTGTGATTAGCCGTCTTGTATCGTCGTTTTAGCGAGACTATTTCCCCCATCTACTTCCTCACCACGCCCTCGACTCAATCCTCATCCTCTCCAACGCCTCAACAACCTCCACCCCAGTCCATCCCCCCTCCAACCCCCTCACCAAAACATCCTGCTCACACTCCGGCGCCATCCTCCCCGGCGCAGGCGGTCTCCGGTCCAAATTCGTCGGAAACGGATATCCCTCCCCCAACGCCTGCACCAAAGCCCTCACCTCCTTCGCCTCACGTCCCCAAGTACCAGGATCCAACCCCGAGTCCGCAATCTTCCCCCCGGCCTTCTTATACTTACCAACCAGGAAATCCCAACACCGCTGCACAAGCGGAATCGCATCCACCGATTCCATGGGCTTCCCAAACGCAGAACTAATCTGCATCAAGTTGGCGACACGTCGGAATCCCCCCGCAGCAGGGTCCATTACATTCGCGCCCGCGGCGTGGAAAAGCGCCGGATTAAAAAATACCCCATCGCCCAGTCTAAGCGGTAACGAGATGTACTTTTCTTGAAAGAAAGCCCGGAACTCGGGTCTTCGCCAGGCCATATACCCCTGCTTATAAGTCTGACTAAACGGTAAAAAGCGCGTCGGTCCCGAAGACACTGGCATATCTGTATGCGCGACAGCGCCCTGCAAAGTGAGAAATTGCGATGTCACCTGCGTCGCGGCGGGGAATCCCGCGCAAGCATCTGCGTCCATGAAGCCCAGATGGTAATCGCGGTGCGCTTCTTGCGCGGCACCACCGGGGTGCACGGCGTTGACTTGTGCGGTGAGGCGGTATCCGGGACCGAGCCAGGCATTGCAGACGGTGGCCAGCCAGGGATTGGCGTAGTATTCTGCGAACGATGCTGGGTCTTCGAGGGCGTGTTTGGAGAAGGCGTTCCAGATACGGTCATTTGTGCCGCTGGCGGCGAAGTGGTCGCCCTTGGAAGAGGTATTTGAGGCGCGTTCGCGCGCGATGATGCGGTCGAAGGCGCAGTTTGTGGCGGTTAGGATGGAGGCGTATTTGGTAGGTGTGTACATTCCTCGTAGGACGAAGACGCCTGGTCCGCTGTGGAGAATGTGGTGCCATTCATCTTGGAGGTGGGAGGTTGTTTGAGCGTTTAGTCCATGCGAGTCGAGGGCAGTAATGTCGTATATTGGGACATTGCGGTCGACTGCGCTGGCAAGTGGGTAGGTCGAGGTATCGATGGAGCGAGAGCAGATTTGAGTAAACTCGTCAAGTGAGATTGAAGACTCCTGGGTGAGCCGTGCGGGGATGGCTGTATGTCCGTTCATTGCCATATCGTTAAATTGATCATTCATTGATCATGAGTTCGCGAATCGAGTGGTTACTCAAGACTCGTTTAAGTAAATCACCGGCGGAATTCAATCTCCAGTGACTCCATCGACAGACGTCCCCGCATCGGCATCCAAGGCCGAGTATCAGACCCGCATTTCTCTCCCACCAGCAGTCCACGTTGTGCACAAAACACCTGAGCTACAATTTTATCCGGAAATCGATTTCCGCGACCATACCAAGAAAAAAAGACGGAGATAAAATCGAAACAAGACAAATTATTTCTAGACATGGGTATCACAGCGAGCAAGCAGTATAAATACACGGTCTACCACAAGTCACTGAAAACAAAAAGAGCCAAATGCACAAGCCCCGCGGGCTTGATGACCAAGATGTATAGGACAGCCACGGCATGATAATCCCCGTATCCGTATTCCCAGGGGAGCTTCCAAACGCCAGTAGCCAGGAAAAGAGCCAATAAAAGAAGAAGTCCAATCGGCACTAGAGGCGCCAGCAAGAAGGGGGTGACCAAAAAAAAAGTAATTAACAAGGTGAAACCACACACACGCACAGACACGAGAAAGGGCCAAGGTATCTCCAGATCAAATAGCTCATGCAAATAGCGAGAAGAAAGATGTGCTCAATAGTCGCCGTTCGTGCCTCATGCGTCATAAGAAAGCTTCGTAACCAAGGAGATTCAACCCCAATGGCGTCGAGATCAAATCTATAGGATCCTTGAAGGATCTTTTCAGATGGTCTCAACGAGACCAGGAGAGGAGGATATAACAAAGGAAATTCGTGAAGTAAGGGCCAGCTGGATTCAGCCATGCTCGATTAGGAAGAGTGAATCAGGCATTCATCATGACAACTCCCAGATCTGAGGTGAGAACTGTATCCGAGGAAGTGAGCTCAGCGGAGAGCGTCGGCTCACTCAGTATAAGCTGATTCTCGGACATGGTCTCTACCAACGCGCTGGGCCGACCGGTGACAGTGAAGAGAACCTTGAACAGGAAGGTTGGGCTGGAACACTCGCTGTTGGCGGGCTGGGGTTGGTGACGCGTGTGGGTGAGAAGAACGCGGATCAACTCGCGTAGAGCGGCGTCGGTGGATGCATCGTGAATCGTGTCAATGCCGTCGATCACACAGACGAGCAAGGGCGGTACGAAATGCAGCAGTGTGTCCACCAGTGCCAGAGCCGCCTTCCAACTGGAGATCGTACCATCGACCTGCCGAAATCGCTCGGCACTCAGATCAAGCAACGAGTCGCTGTCCACAACGGTAGGTAGACAGTCGATTAACTGGCGAATCAAGCTATAGGTGAGGGCAATCAAACCCTGTTGGTGTGTAGTAAGGCCCTTCACGACTTTGTCGGGTAGGGTACAGAAGTGGGCGATGACTGGAAGTCGGGCTCGTCGGGCAAAAGACACAAAACAGGCCGAGATTGAAGCCACGGGGCTAGGATAGACGTTGGATGGGGTTCCCCCAACAGCGAGAGCCTGAGAACGTGGGTTGGTAACCCATTTTTGAAGAGTCGCAACCACGCTGCTCTCGACAGCTACTTGGGCATCGGGGTCCAGGTCGGCGACCTGATCGTCGTTGTCAAAGAACCCTTCCAGATGTTTGGAAGCATTTTGAAGCTCCAAACGAGCAAGACGACGTTTGGACACACGTGACCATTCAAAAGCAGAGGCCACTACAGTTGGGTCTTTATTAGTATAATTGGACAACAGAGTATGACGGTACCACATACCAAGATCGGGCGCGGCGGTAGTCATGCAGACAATTCCACTGTTATGCTCATTGACCGGGCGGAGCTGGTCATTGACAGCTTTCAGCATCTCCGTCAGCAGCTGATCCCTCTGCCGTCGAATTCGAGCCCGTTCCTCGGCATCCTGCTGGATCTCCCAAATTAGGCGGCGTGTAATCGTGTTCTGCGCCGCTATCCGACGATCGGTTCCCTGCCGGCCCACCTGGCTCAGTTGGGATTCTTCCCAGAGAGCACGCGGACTATACGCCGCGTCGGACTTTTCGTCCATGTCCACGTCCATGGCGTCGGAGGAGTCGGTGAGGGCCCGAGCCTGACGTTGAATGCAACTGACGAGGTGATGGAATTCCGAGTATCCATCCTGGCTATGGCTCTTGAGCAGTTCGCACGTTGATCGCCGGATAAACCAATCAATGAACTCGGTCAGGAAGAAGAAGCACAAGGCGTATATCTTGGCGACGGGCATGAGATGGATTGAGGGGGTGAGAGGTTCAGAGGGTAGGTCCAAGGCACTATGGATGTTCAGCAGAGCAGTGATTAGTGCCTCAATGACATGAGGGTAATGTGACGATGCCTGTGGATTGCATTGATGATGGTTAGCAACAGCGCTACTACTCGTCTCGCCTCGTGTCGCCATGAGGGGAGGGGAACCGTCCAACCCACCTTGACCACCGTCTGTAGCACGCTATAAAAGAGGGGTGCATGGAAGAGGTCGGCATCCGGCAGCACAGCCAACAAGGTTGCATGTGTTTCTAGTGTCGGTACGAATTTGTCGCAAAGATCCAGGGCCTGGCCAAAGACCCGTTTACGAGGTTGAGATCTCCAAAAAGACTGCGTGTTCCGTATAAGGGCGACGAGATCGCCTACCGATGGGGCCCGGTCGCCCCGTTCGACTCGGTCGCCGGGCGGGAGATGGCGAACAAAGGTTTTCCAGGTCTGCGCGAGTTCGTTGTGTTCGACGTCGAGATCGGCAATGACTGGGTTTCTATGAAGCCATGGGCAGATGGACGTTAGACGGGGCAAATATTCAGGATGGAATTCCACGTCGGGGGGACGGTTGGGGCGGGCATGTGAAGGGCTCAGAAATTATCGAAGCTCCGGGGGGAGGCCCAACGTACGAGGAGATCGGCTTCCTGTCAAAGCATCGCTCCCAGTCCCTGGTAAAGGACTCGATGGAAGAATCGGAGGGCATGGTGCGACGCCTATCGCGCCCGAACAGGCACCCCCAGAATCAAGGACGAGACCTTAGTAGGGCGGCGACAGGAGGGTCAAGAGAGGGGGTGGTGGGTGTGTCGGATGGGTGAACAGGCTGGGGTAGGAGTGAAGAAAGTTTGGAGTCTAGGAATTCCAGATGAATTTGCTTTAGGTTGTTGGTGTGGTTCTCAGGCTGTCATGGGTGAAAGCGGGAGTGGATCGACTTTGGGAGTGGAGTGCCGATCGAAGGGGGGGGGGATAGTTTCGAGGTTCGAGGTTCTTCGGGGCGAGGGTGTTCGTTAGATGGTCGAGAGTTGAAACAACCATTCAGCGGAGGTTTAGGGAGAGAGGGGGGAGGAGAAGGAAAGAGGAAAGATGAAGAGGACGGATGTAGCCGCTGGGGGGGCAGATCAACCCGACAGGCCGAAAAGTACAGAAGTCCGGGAGTCGGAGGGAGAAGGTACGGAGAATTGTATAGTAATGGTAGAAATAATAAGTAGGGACAGTAGTACATACGGGAACTGGGAAAAATAATGGGAACTGGAACTGGAACTGGAACTGCAAGATGCTATTAATGGAAGACCCAAGAGGAGACCAGGAGACTCTAGAAAGAGACTAGACTATTAAAGATTCAGAGAGACCGAGACACCACAGCAAGAGACACCAGACTAAAGACAGCGCGATCGACCAGACCAACCCAAAAGCCCTTCTCTTTTTTTTTCCCTCTTCCCTTTTTTCTTCTTCCTTTTTTTCTCTCTGGTGGTTTTGGGTCGATGAGAGCCTCGAACCTCCCCCACTTGGGCCTCCACAAATCACAAGGCTCCGCCCAAAAGCCCCGGCTGGACCTTTTTGACCCCCTTAGAAGGAGAATGGCGTACAGAGTACAAAAGATCCTGTAGGTAATTGTTTTGAGTCTATCGACTACTATCAACTCTTCTACACATTTCTCTATGCTCTATAAAAGTAGCTACTCACATCTACTCCACAGTTCCAGGTCTATCATTCATTAAAATAACTACCCCCCACAGTTCCTCCATCTCGTCGTCGGGACAGTACTACCCTCTCGTAATCAATCATCAAATCTCCTCAAATCATCACAACCTGAATGGGCTGCCCGCGTTTAAGGTTTAGGATGCCGCCCGGTTCGGGATGCGCCCTTTGCGCCTGTCTTTTGTTTTGCCGCCGCGGCCCATGCTCAACTGGAGTCGGGAGTGCCGTCTGGACTAGTGATACTGAGGATTATACTGGGGAACAACAAGATGGTATATAAACGATGAATATACATATGCTTCACATATACCCCAAATTACATACTACATACTCCCATGCGATTACACCCGTACTCTGTACAAGCTATATACTCCCGATCAAGATAAGAAGAGGGGGAGGACCCTCTCCGTATACGGCGACATACCTTCGTCCCCATAGCGCCCGGGTGGCTTCTCCCACCCAATCTGGCCCAGGACACCACCACTCATATCCGTGCGCACAAACAACAGACCTGCATGGATCGCCATCCCGTCCGGTCGCTCTCGCGCTTTAGCCTGTGGGGGAGGATCCGCAGATTGAAGAAATCTCGATGAAGCCTGGGATGAGGGTTCAAGGTTTCGGGTTGGAGAGTTGATTGTGGACGAACTACAGGATCAACTTCCACTGCTAAATAGCTTGAACCGCAAAAAGGAAGAATGTTTTACTTCAGATGTCTTGACGGAAAAACTCATTCCTACCGTGGTTTAGTCCGTCAGATTCGTTGGCCATCATTCACTGCGGCTGTTTTTATTGGTTAGGGCCATGGGGTTGACCAGGTGCGGTGTCTTACTGTCTCAGGACTTTCAGCCGGGTGGCCTGAGGCTGTCAGGCTTGCTGAGGACGGGGTTTCTCCGCGACCGGACACCGAGGAGGCGGAAGGATGGGGGAAGAACGCCTGTTAAATAGTTGATCGCTTCACTTTTGATGTGCAGAGGTACCGATGTGACACGTCGTGGCTGTCACTCGTCACAAAAGAGGTGATAGCACTGAAACCCAACAACGAGTCCGAATGAAGATCATTGTTCTTGCACAGCCTATCAATCTGGGGATCTGCATCCTTTGACGATCCTCGATACTTCGCGTTAATGGACAATACCCTTTCATTATTCTGTTTCCTGTATGGCCTGAATATTGTATCTCTAGGCAAGGCGATCTCAAGTGGCCAGGTAGAGTCGTAGATCGATTCAGTCGGTACATTTCGTTGTGAAACACCATGCTTTTGCACGATGGCCATCTCCTTCTCCGTAGTTGCACCTCTTGTACTAAGCTGGATCGAAGCAATGCTCCATATTCAGAATATGGCAGGTGTTGCGCATCCCATCTATCCTGTCGGGCACTTCTCGGAAAAACAAAGTCAGGTCTTCCCCAAATGGGGTTGCCCAGCTGAATCACGACTGGCTGTCAATCACAGACAGCCCCGGGGCATGGTGGATCCTTTTGGTTCTCAGACCCTTCCTAGGCTCCTTCAGGCTTCTAGACGATCGGAAGTGGTGCCATAATATCAAACGCCCAGGGCCTCCGATCGATACCCTGCAGGCGACTATTGGCGTGTATTATTTGTCAGGACTCGGCACCAAGGCGCAGCGTCATCATTTTGGCTGGGCTCTAGAGGATCGAGGATCGACCATCAGATGGATCATGGCTGTGTAGATGACAGATACTGAAGAATTGACCGTGGTACAGAATCATCATTAGATTCAGATGATCACCATCGTTGTGGCTTGAATTATGATTAATTGCCAATGGTCAATTTGGATCTCCCCAAAGAGCAAGTTGATTCATCATGTCGAATTGACAAATGAGGTACTCCATAGGAAGATGCAATAACCATGAACGCAAGGGTTCATGTGCCCCGTTCAACCCATGGAACGGGGGTTCCTAAATGGTTATATGGGCTGTTGCCCCGACTAGTGACTACTGTAGCTGGGGGTGGAAATGTTTCCCACCCCGGTCCAGAGTGGCCATGACTCTCTAATAATGAATCTTCTGTCTCCAGCACTGCCCGTAAGCCGACCGTCGTTTAAACTCCCGTTTCATTCGCATTCGCTTTTGAGGCGGCGAGTGGCTACCCCGTACTCCGTCCGTACCCCGTACAGTCAGTCAGTCCATAATGTACATTAAGATACAGTACGCAATCAAATCAGACGGGAAACATTTAATATTACCCAATCAATATTCACCCACAGCCCCCCAAGCGTATAGCGTATCTTCGTCCTTTCCCCGTTATCGTATCGCCCATCATCCATGATCGGATCTCCCCATCTCCCACTTTCTCCACGGGGATCCATACTACGATCAGCCTTAGCTCTCCCCTCTTTCGTTCCCTGTTTTTCCGTTTCCTTCTTATGCAACTCCACTCCCCTCCACAGATTTCCTCTCGCTGTCGTTCCATCCTCAATTTTGTGTCTTGATCTTCTGTCTCGTCGTCATTACTGGGCATCCACACTGCATCCCACCGCATATCCACGGTCATCCTACTGTATTGCCCTCCACCCCCCTCTTCAATTCGTCTCTCAATCCTCAGCCCCTCATCCACTCTCGGGCTTCTTCTCCACGACTTTCAACTGGGAGGGCCCTGACAAATGATCCCAGTCCACCCCCACACTCCGGACTTCCGCCGCCTCCCGTAAGAAACGAAACATTCTCACTCTCACCACGCGGCAATGGGGCTGTGGCATTCTTATTCCTATTTCTTATCCTTCCTCTTTCTCATCATCGTGCCTGTGTTGGCGGACGTCTCGGTGCTGCCCACCAACAATACACACGATCTGGCCTGGTCCAGCTCCGCGAGCTTCCGCATCCAGGGTTCCAGTCCACTCAGCGGTCACTACCTCGCCCCATTGACGAATTACCTCGTCAATTTATCTTCCACCCAGGCCCAAGTAAGACTGTCTCGGATTGCAGAGTCCTCTTCATTCTTCCCTCCTCTTCTCCTTCTATCTTCTACTTAACCCATTGACCCAACCCATATGCTAATTGCCCTACCTTCCAGAGTTTTGACGTCGCTGGCACGTTCGCTGAGGTGACTGCCACTAACTCTCTGGGCAATCATAGCACCCAGATTGCGTGTATTCCCTGTGACGACTCTTCTGTAAACTATCCGGGAGAGCTGGGTGTCGACCAGACAGTCCAAAGTGTGATTACCGCTGCCCAGCCTGCTGCAGCCATCATCCTCTACAGTACATCTGCTACGCACTGTAACTTGTCCACGAATGATCAAGCCGAGGCATATCGCTACATCTTCACGTTCAAGGACTCCACTGCTGTCGCCGCCCTCAATCAAACCTTGACTACTGCTGCCAACAAGACTGCTACCATCGTCCCAATGTCGTATCCAACGACCACGACGGTTGACACCAGTGCTAGCGGCACTGGGGACAGCCCCAACACAGGTGCGTTGCTCATCCCTCCCGTGCTGCTTATGTCCTGATTGAAATGACTCGTATTGATTACTGTCTGCAGCGATGATTATCCTGTACAGCATCACAGGTATCATCACAGCCCTGTTCCTGGGCATCATCATCACCGGCGCCGTCCGTGCTCACCGTCATCCCGAGCGGTATGGGCCTCGCCGGATCGCCGGCCGACCTCGGCAAAGTCGAGCAAGAGGTATAGCACAGGCCATGCTTGACACCATCCCCGTCGTCAAGTTTGGCGATAACGAAGCCGTCGATGCTGCCAAGCGGGACGTTGAAATGGCCAACGCGGACGATCCCGCCCGCGAGCATTCCCCTCCCCGCTCGGATAGCATCTCCGACATCGGGCAGACACCACGCGAGTCCGAACTACCAACCAACCAGCATGCGGTCACCGAACAGCCAGTCACGACTACCACGACTGAATCGAATCCCAATGCTGCTCCAGATGGTGGTAACTTCTCCTGCCCCATCTGTACCGATGACTTCATCAAGGGCCAAGACCTGCGGGTCCTCCCATGCAACCATCAGTTCCACCCAGAGTGTATCGACCCTTGGCTTGTCAATGTGTCCGGCACTTGTCCCCTTTGGTAAGTCCCTCCATAACCAAGGCCTTCTTTACCGACAGCCTTTGTCCGACAACATTGAAACAAACAAAACAACTAACAAGCCTCCCTCACTAGCCGCATCGACCTCAACCCACCCAAAGCCGAGGAGAATGCCGAGGAGGGCGAGAATGCCGACCCGCAGAACGCAGACACCACAGCCGACGACACCACAACCGCAACAGCCGCCAGCACCCAAATTAACCGACACTCCCACCGTCTAACAAACTACCTCCACGGTCCACTCAATGCCCGCCGCATGCGCAATGCCACCGTGGAAGAACGTCTCGCCGCCCTCCGTCGCGTCCGCGAAGCCAACCAAGGCGAAGCCACCGGCGACGACGACGTAACTCGACCGAGCCGCAACCGCCTATCAACTCGACTCCGTGATCGATTCCGTATCCGCACACGCGCTCATGGCGTCAACACCACCAGCCCTGTCGAGAGTGGTGCGGCGACTCCCACCGTACCACCTGCTGCCCACACCAATAACTAGTCAGGTCCTCGATCTGCGAATACACAACATCAACACCAATGCATGAATAACGACACTCCTTGCCTGCGCTTTCACTTCTTCCATGCATATTCGAACCTCTTTTTGATGATACGACGTTTTTGCCATTTGATATTGACGGCTCATACACTGCGAACCTTTTGCACCGGCGTTCGGGACTATGATTTGCACCGAGGATGTCTGGATCTGGATCTATCACGAGATTATTGAAGGACGTGATTATGGATTTGGATTCGGATTTGGATTTGATCTTTTTTACACATTCGGGTTCCAGAAGGACGGCGTTTTCACGAGACTGGGGGAGAAAAGATTTGGTTTTTGTTTTTGTTTTTCATTTTTGTTTCTCTGTGGATCTTCTTTTTCCATTCGGATTCTCTTCTCTTCTTGTCAAGTTGTATATAGGATATGTATATTTGACGTATAGGGTGATTGTAGATCCCATATTTTTTGCTGTGCAAATGAAGATATACAGACTTCATGGTCCCCTTGAAATGATAGAAAATGTTGAAAATGTTGCCTTGCTTATAATCTCGTTCTTGTTTTGCCTCGCCGTCCCGCTGGCCTGAAGGGAATAGTAGAGATTATGTGCAAGCGGAGGTCTTCGATCTGTTAGTTGCCGTGGCCCGTTGGGTTTTCTTCCCCCTCTTGCCGATGTCTCTGATACAGATGCCATTCCTCGTTGTTTCTACTCTATTCTCCTCCAGTGCTGTTCGCAGCTGCTTTCTCCCGGTTTCTCCTGATGTGTCTCTTTCCCGCCAAGGGCGCCGAAGAGCGAACCCTTTTTTCTAGGGTACCCACCCTCTTCTGGTTTGGTCTGGTCTGGTCTGGTCTGCCGACTATAAGAGGATGGTGTTCACCTGTTTTCCTGTTCCATGTTTGTGTTCCTGTTCCCTGTTCTCGAGGTTATCAGAGACGATTCGGAATTGCTGAATTGATGTCTTTTCCCCGCGCGGATCACCCTGAGGGAAAGTGGTCAAGCAGCAAGGCGGGCCAATACCACGGGAACAAAACAAGGGAAAAGGAGCAGAAGAGGAGAGATCTAGGGGGAAGACCTCAATCTAGCAATTCCGGAGTCTTCTCTGATAATCTAGGGAACAGGAAACAGAAAACAGGAAAACAGGAAAACAGTATCGCCCTTCTATGTCGATATCCGAGCATACTCGATATTTGAGCCGGGCAGAGGCTCTAGTTTTCAACAAATCCCCGGTCTCCGACAACAATCATGGAAATATATCTGGGGTCTGGACTCTGCACTCGCGCAGTCTACACTCTCAACATCGAATACTGAAACCTTTCTTTTTCTTATATTTGCCAAACAACTTTTGTTATTATTAGGCTATAAATCAGGCAAGCCCAACCGCCGGAACAAATTACCCAATTACTCCAACCCAGGGCAACGATCACCCAGACTTGGCTGACTTGGCGTGGGGAAAACCGCAGAGGCTCAGGCCCCGGAGAGCAGAGACCGCGCTGTGGAGCGCGCTGCCCGGGCACTTGGAGAGGGGCGTTTTTGAAAAGTGTGGAGAATCCAGAGATGGGGAGGGCCAATGCCAATAGGTACATATCCTCCGTCCTGTTAAGTAGTCTTTCTGTGTTCTTGCTATAAGTGTACACGAATACGATGGGTATAGTCTTGACTCGTCGCGATGTCTCTACTAAAATTTCGCCTAAATTACTCTTCTCAGATTTCCGGGGGAATCAGGTACCACCCCATAAAGAACCAGCCTGACATCATCGCGAAAAGTCGGGGAAAATCCCGGAGACTAAGAGAGAAAAGTCGAGAACGGCTGGAGTCGGAGAAAGTCCGTCGGGGAACCGCCACGAGTAAATTTGCCAATTTACTCAATTTACTCAATCAGAATAGTTCAGTCGCCGATCCATACCGCCGTGTTGAAGATTGGTTTGTTAACTTTGGAGTAGACATAGCTGACTGATTTAACAACTGGCTGAATGGACCGGACGGACGGGACAAGACTGGAGTGCATCAGTTGCATAGTGAAGACTGTATGTCTTATGTAGTAGTGCATGTTCGATATTCGTGCGGAGGCCCGCGATCGTCGGCATTTTACCGTTTAGGTTTGTTTCCCCTGGACTCTGGAGAAATAATAATGGCTCTCCAACTTTTTTTGTTCTCCTCAACTTTAGGGTAGTGCCCTAGATGCTACAAGGCCATAGGGGGAAGGAGAGGAGAGGAGTAGAGGTGTAGTATGTGAATAGGGCTGGCTTCTCCTCACGGGGGGTAAATGGCCGACAAGAATAGTAGTGCCGGTAAGAATATTCCGAGATTTGAGATTCTGGTCTTGTCTGACTACAGATTAGAATAGTAACATGATAATTGATTTTTGTTCCTGGTTGTAGTTATTAATTAGCTTCAAATCCAATTTAAGAGTGTATCTCCTTGAAACTCCAAGATCTAGATCTAGAATATATCACTCAAAAGATACCTCGATTTCATGCATGCTATCAGTGCTGTCACTATCATGTCGGGACATTGACATTCCACTGATTCCAGAAGGGCCAAAAGAGAACCTTAGGGGGATCCACTGCGCCTTTTTTCCTGCTCGGCGTGATGACACACGAGCGGCGCGGCGAGCCTGTCGGGAGGTCCGCTGAGCAATCGTGATTTTTTCGGGGGCTCTCAAAACCGTAAAACGGGGCCCAGAATCATCAGATCACAGGGCCAGGAGTACTGAGGCTGAGCCGGGTATTTACTCATCGTGAAATGATATTATTACCGAGTGCTAGGAGGATGATCTGTGTACAGTAGGTACGGTAGCTAGCTTATCAGTATCAGGGTACATCCATGCATAGATTAGCCGAGAGGAATGTACCTGCAAGAGATAGTCGATACTTGATAGTAGAACAATAGATAAGCATACGAATCCATTTACTCGCACATGCTCTCTCTCGAGTCAAAACATGCCCCGTTTGAGTAAAACGAAGCATGTGAACTCCACAGGGTCTCGCGGTGCGTCATGCGACGAAGAAGTTACGGAAGTTCCTCGGCTTGTTGGAAGTGCGCCCGAGGGATTGATGAAGATTCAGGAGAGAGCAGGCGCCGAGGGATTTATTTTGGATGAAGTGGGTGTGATAAATAGTTTATGAACGTCTTTTTTATGATTCTTTTCTTTCATTTCTTCTCTCTTCATATCCTGATATTTCTGGGTATATTCACAACCGAGTACAGTACTTGAGTACTTGGCTATCCTGATTTAACCGCTCCGTCTCCACCCCCTCATTCCTCTGCTTCTCTCCTCATCTCTCAATCCGGTGAACGCAAGCAGCAAGGTTTTGGTCCTTTTGGGTTCCTTCGGTGGCCAGATTCCGGGGAAAAAAAGAGTCATTGCTGCAGTGTGACTAAATTAGGGTCCTTTGCATTGGATTATTATTATTATTTTACCGGAACGGAAAGGGAAATTGGAGAATTTCTGATTCAAGATATTCGAATAATATTCGAATTTCATTTTTATTATTTAGTCCACCCGGGGATCAGACAACGCAACGTTTCCATCATGACGACCTCCCGTCAACATCAAAACCCCGCCACCTCTTCTTCCTCTCCTTCTCCTTCTTCCTCCTCCTCTGCTACAACTGCCCGCGATCGTCTTTCCTCCCTCTCCTCACACATCATGGGTTCCAACGGCAATCCTTCCGTCTTCACTCCGGCCGCCGTCGCCGCGGCCCCCGAAGATCCTCTCTTTGGCTTGATGAAGGCCTATCGCGAAGACCCCTCCGATAAGAAGGTCGATCTGGGCATTGGCGCTTACCGTGACAACAATGCGAAGCCCTGGATTCTGCCCGTCGTCAAGAAGGTGTGTCTCTCTTGGAAATTACGCATCTACTACTAGTTCCCGATTCCTTACATGATAATTGCTTTTTTTTTGGCTTGTCTACGATTGGCGTTCTCTGGCAATCGCAAACTTATTGAACAAGCTGACTGACTCAACGCTTCTCTGTCTCAGGCTGATGACGCCATCCACAATGACCCCAGCGTGAATCACGAATACCTCTCCATCGGCGGGTTGGCCGACTTCACCTCAGCCGCACAGAAGCTCATCGTCGGTGCTGATAGCCCCGCGATTCGCGAGAAACGGGTATGTCGACCCGAGCGCATCGGCCACCTCCTACATCTCTCGTTCACAACAATTCCATTTACTACTAGCCGAGACACCTGAAACAACATCACTCATGCAGAGGTTAATGCTAACACGCTACCTCCTTCTATAGATCTGCACCCTCCAGACCATCTCGGGAACCGGCGCCGTCCACCTGGGCGGCCTCTTCCTCTCCAAGTTCCACCCCGCACAGCCCAAGCCCACCATCTATCTTTCCAACCCAACCTGGGCCAATCACCACCAAATCTTCACAAATGTCGGCCTCACCCTCGCCAACTACCCCTACTTCTCCACCAAGACCAAGGGCCTCGACTTTGACGGCATGATGGCCGCGCTGCGGGCAGCGCCGTCCGGCTCCATCGTCCTCCTCCACGCCTGCGCACACAACCCTACCGGTGTCGACCCCTCGCAGGAGCAATGGAAGCAGATCGCCGCACTCATGCGCGAGCGTCGCCAATTCCCCTTCTTCGACACCGCCTACCAGGGCTTCGCGTCGGGCGATTTGACCCGCGATGCATGGGCCATCCGCTACTTTGTCGAGCAGGGCTTCGAGCTCTGCGTCGCGCAGTCCTTCGCCAAGAACTTTGGTCTGTACGGTGAGCGCACGGGTGCGTTCCACTTTGTTTCCGCGCCTGGTGCGGATGCGTCTACTTCTATCCAGCACATTGCTAGTCAATTGGCTATCCTGCAGCGCTCGGAGATTTCTAATCCCCCCGCGTACGGTGCGCGCATTGCTAGCAAGATCCTCAATGACCCCGTACTCTTCGCAGAATGGGAGGAGGATCTGCGGACGATGAGTGGGCGTATTCAGGAGATGCGTCGTGGTCTGCGGGAGCGGTTGGAGAAGCGTGGTACGCCTGGTACTTGGGATCACATTACGACTCAGATTGGCATGTTCAGCTTTACCGGGTTAAGTGAGACCCAGGTTAAGATTCTGCGGGATAAATGGCACGTTTACATGGTGAGTTTTTCCAACTGCGACTAGATTGATTTGGCTTCGTTTCGAGTCCAAGTCTCCCTGTACAAGTGCATCGCTAACACCTATTCTCCTTACAGACCAAGAACGGCCGTATTTCCATGGCTGGTCTCAACACAAATAACCTGGATTACTTCGCCGAAGCCGTGGACAGTGTGGTCCGCGAGACTTCCTGAGCCTTACCACATTTACCCGACTCAAGCGAATATAATCCAGTTTGGCGTTTTGTTTTTCTCTTTCTTACATTTGATTCCGACCTATTTCCCCTCCATCGGCACATTTTCTGTGCTTCATGTTACGGATCGTGATGGACACACACTTTTTTTTTCCTTCCCCCTTTTTATAGTGGATTGTTGTATGCTCTCTTATGCATCACAATCACATGTAGATCTACGGCTCGGAATACCAGATGACTTTTGGACTTGTTTCTATGATTTTAATAGACGTGTATATCTCGATATTATGCCTTTCTAGTGCTAGACATTGTCAATTGACATTGATGTCCTCAAACTGTGTCGGAACACTGCGCTTGTCCGTCTCAAGGGTGAGCTTAATACTGGGTCTATTTACTAAATACTGTCATATCACACAAAATGGGGTATGATGGATGCTAAAATAGTAGTTGATGCAAATAATCGCTAAAGCAGAGCACCTCATATAGACATCCCCATTTCTCAAGTACACTCTTAACTTCACCTTCCAAGGTCTCTCCTCTCTCTCTCTCTTCAAAACACCAAATCCCACACCACAAGCCACGTACACAAACCAACGGTCCCCCAAAACACCGCTTGCGCCGTACTCCGTCGTTCCGTCGCACGCTTAAGCTCCTTATTACCACGACCCACATTGCTTTGTGTCGTATCCACGTCGCTAACCAATTGCGAGACATACTCCTCCTGCGTGGCGAGATGGGAGACGAGGGTTTCTTGGAGGGAGGATATTTCCAAGAGGGATTTTTCGGCGTTTCTAGATGGTGGTTGGTGATGTGGTTAGTTGCGGACGCGGACGAAGGGAAGGAGATGCATAGCCAAGGAATATGCAAAGTAAGATGATAACGGAAGAAGGGAAGAAGGGGGAAAATGTACTGTACTTTCCCCAACGTGTCCTCATAATGCCTCAGCATAGTATCGTTCTCCTCAGCAAACAACTGTAATTGCTCCGGGGACAACTGCGCCTCGATCCGCGCTGTTTCCGCCTCACTCAGGACCGTCGCATCAGGCGCTGTCACCGACGACGTCGAAATATCCATCGTCCTATCCACAGACCCATCCCCACCCTTCATCACTCCAGCACCAGCGGCGGTACTAGCACTTTTGTACAAAACACTCTTCTCCTTCTCCCTAGCCCTCTCAATCCTCTTCTCCACCATCCCCCTCTGCACACCCACAACCCCATCCAACCCCCTCCTCAAAAACCAAAGCACACCCTCGCGCACCCCCGCAATCGTCTTCGCCGTCTCCTCCGCCTCAATCTGCTCCGCGGACTTGCCCTCTTGCGCGGAGGGCTCATCCAGCGCGCTGCCGCCGCCGGCCCAGCGCCAGAGGAGTGCGCCTGCGGCGCTGTGGCCGTATTTCTTGCGCAGGATGGAGGCGGAGGTTTCTTGGCGGAGGGATTCGGCGGAGGAGAGGTTTGTTATTGAGGTTGCGAGGTCGCGGAGGAGGAGGGCTGTTGAGGCGTCGATTTCGTCGCGTTCGGGGTCGGTGAGGTGGTTTGTTTGAGAATGGGATTGGGAAATGGAGATTGAGTGGTTGTGGGGGTGTGTGTCTTTGGGTTGGCGCCGTGGGTTGGCGGTTGTGGTGAGGTAGGCGTGGCGGATTGAGTGGAGGTATTTTAGGAGGGAGGTTATGTGGGAGTTCTGAGGTGAGAGAGTTGGTATTTCTTATGTTTGTAGGTTGGCTTGGGGAGTGGACTTACGATGCGATGGGCCTCCTTGAGGAACTCATCTGCGACCTCGGTTGATGGGGTTCGGGTTGCTGGAGCTGGGATGGGGCTTGCATTTTTGGCGGAGAGGATGGTGTTTAGTGTTGGTGTGAGGTCGGTCATGTTGGCGGAGTGGAGAGGTGTGGCATGGAGTGCTGGAGAGAGTTGAATGAAGGTGAAAGTGAAGATGAGAGAAATGGGGAAGGTGAAGGTGTCCAGCTGGAACTCCGCGGTGGGACCCGTCAACATCGTCATCGGTCATTATGATTGGCTGGTTCCATGCTATACCAGGAGGGCTATACAACCCTTCTAAGTTCTATCTACATCTAGTTTTAACGATGACCAGTCCTGCCATTAGATACATTGCTGTTAATATCTACTACCAAATCATATTGCGTATGTCCATGCCAATCAAAAGGGTATAATCAAAACCAAAATGCTATAAATGCCCCCATGCCAGACACCTTGACAAAAAGCTTCAGATCAAATCATCAATAGTTCTTCCACCCAAACCTATAATCCAAATCAATTAGTATCTCGACGACAAAACATCCCTCCCTTCAGAACAAACTTACCTCCATCTTCCCCATCTCACTCCCCTCCCTCCTCGCCACCTCCCTCGCACTAGCCAACAACAAATCCAAATCCTCCTGATCAACCATCGTAATCATATCCCCATCATCCTGCACCCTCATCTTCAACCCACCCTGAAACCCAAACTTCTCCCGAATTTTGCCCTCAAACTCTGCAAACTCCACCGTCGGCCCAATCATGATATACCGAATATCATCCGGCGCATGCACCTTGGTCCGGAACCGTCGCACCTCCGGCCGCCGCGAGTTCGCTCGTCGCGAGTATCGCGCTGGTGAACGAGTACGACGTTGTTGCATACTTTGTGCGGGCGAGGAGCCGGGGCCACCCGGTGCGGCGCCGAGGAGTTCAAAAGAGCCGTCTTTGATGGGTTCGCCGTCGCATGCGTCGCTGCCGTATTCGTCTTCTTCGTCGATGAACGCTGGTGGCTGGTGGCGGCCGCGGCCCCAGCCTGCACTGGAGAGGTTGGCGGGACTGGCGTAGGTGTGTGAGTCCGGGTGGTTGTATTCGGGCAGTTCGGGGAAGTTGAAGTTGGGGTTCGGGGTGGGATTCGAGTTGGTGTCGCTGAGGTTTCTGCGGTGACCTTGAGACCATGCTCCACGACTGGGTTCACCAAAGCCACGCATGTTTTGGTGTCGAGACGCTGGGCCTCGGGGCTCGGATGCGGTGCGTGTCGTGCCAATGCGTGGCTGTTCTGCAGTAGAGGCAGTCTCTTGTCCCGGGGCTCTACGGTCGAGGCTGGCTCCTGTGCGTTCGAGATCAAGTCGAGGGGGCCGGCCCATTCGGAGGGAGGAGGATCGGTGGTGCGAGGAGCCTGCCACGGAGCCATTGCTTGTTGATCGGTCATCTGGGGGAGGTGTTGGAGGGAAGACATTGCGGTTAAGGGGTGGTTCGGATTGCTGACGGGTGCGACTGCTTATGCCCTTGTGGACAAGGTTTGTGGCCGCCCAGGAGACGCCTTCACGGTCCTCGAGCGCGCCTTTGTCGATGATCATGGGCCGCCATTGGTGGTCTGCGCCTTGGGATCGATCTGATGCAGCGACTAGCCGCGCCTTGCCTAGGTAGTCCTTGCTCTTGAGGTTTTTGACCTTGGCTGCATTGGGACGGTATAACACGCCCACGGGAATTGAGAATACGGTATATCCCTACTCTGAGTTAGCGTGGTCACAACGTAGTGAAAATCAAATGCGCAAGGCAAAAGCAACAATAATGGTGTACCATACATCTGCATTTTCACGAATAGCATCGTCAATCACGTCATGGTCTGACGTGACTTTCTCCTTGGCCGCATATGAGAGATCCTGCAAGCCGGGGACCATCTGCTGGAGGTAGACATAACATAGTCCACGGTTGAACAAAACCTCACACGAGTACAAACGGAACTTGAGACCCAGCTGCTCATAGTCAATGGACGTATTTCCACGCAAATATAACAACGTATCGTTGAAGTTAGCCAATGCCTCTTCAAAGTCACCTAACAGGAAGTTTGATACACCCTGCTGGAAGTAGGCAATCGCTAGGTATCGGTCCAGTCCGACAGCTCGTTGATAACACTCTACCTGCAGAACATTAGCCGTTGCGCTGGAGTAGGTTTTGGTGGTTCTGGAATAGGATTTTCACATACTGCTTTATCGTGTTCTCCGAGTGTCGCATAGATCACTCCGCAATTGAAGAGGATCTTGGAAGTATCTGCAATCTGATCAAAGTGCCGTAAAGCCTCTTCGAACTCCTGATTGTCGTAGGCATCCAGGGCTTGCACCCATGTTTCTATCTCCTGTAAACCATGTTAGCATTTCCACGTTTATATATCATCATCCTCTACTGTTTCATGGCATACCTGCTTCAACGACATCTCGCCAACATATAGATATGCCTAGCAATATATCGTCTAGATCCTGAATGGCTTGATCCAAGGGAAACAATATGAAGGAGTGTAAGTTTCCCTCTTCACCCACAGCCAGAAGATCAAAAGAGGAGTAAGAGAAATCCGGACTGGAATCTCCGTACACCGCTGATCAGCTGTAGGCGGGAAAGAGCACGTCACGCCTCCCCGGGGGAAACTCGTGCCGGGATGACTGATACTTATTATAGTCCAGCTCCCTGTCGCCCGAGGATCCCGCCAATGTGATGGGCGGCCCTGAGCACCCGAACTATCGGGGATGCCAAGACGAGGTATGAAAATAGGAATAGGAACAGGAACAGGGTCGGTTCCGTTTGAAGGGTATGAACAAGGTCAAGGTGCGGGGGGCAAGAGGAACCAACAGTGGGGCTAGATCCTGATTAGGTTGGTCGCACGGGAGGTTATTGCGAGAAAAGAGATAATCTGCGATACGGTAGAGATACGGGGATGGTGTGAGCTCTCGGAGGAATTGCTTGGAATAGGTTGTGATAGTCGTGATGCTTATGTTGATAGGGAGGTTCGGGTCAGGATCATGGAGTGTTGTGGCGGACTGCGGGTTGGCGGGGAAAGGTGGATGAATGGATGGAATAGGATGAGACTGAGAGATGGGATTCGAGCACGAATCCCACGATCGGTTGGAAATGTATTTATAGAACCCCGTTTGGGTCTCGATGGAGATTGTAATGTTCTCAAAATACTGGTGGCTGGCCCTGGATCCCAAATCTGACTCGACGCAAATCACTCCAATCCTGCGATAGTCGATAGAAAAAAAGAAAAGAACAACTTCCGATCACGGTGCGCTAGGCGCGGGGTTAGTATCCGACCCAACAGTGTGGATCCATCAGGCGGGGGGGCTGGTAGATTGGTAGAATGATTCAATCAGTCGATAGGGTAAAAGATGATGGTGCCAGGGGGGGCAGAGAAGATTCAGGAGAAGCGTGAGCAGCAGTGGACTAGGGGGGAAAGAGGGAAAAACGGACCAAGAAAGTCCAGAAGAAGCAACGAAAGCAGAAAAGAAGAGAAATGATGACGGCCGAGCATCTGCAGAGGGCTGCACAGCGGGGCAGGGATTGGGCCGGGCAGTCAACATCGATCAACATGGGACTACTCCGGACTCTGTATATTTTACGACTACGACTACGACAAACGACCCTGACTGGTAGCCCACTATCGTCGCGCTATCGTGCGCTATTCCTCCGCTAAGGCAAAGAACCTGGACGACGAACAAGGCTGGTCAGCCCGAGGATTGGGAAGCGCCGAGGGGGAGGCGTGATGGGCCAAAAATAACTTGCGTTGCACCTGCAGGAAATATGCACGCCAGGTGAGCAATGAGCATGCTGGATGGCCTTGATCTTGGGATTTGTTGCGTCCACCGCAACTGTGACTGGGCGCTTATTGCGAATGTCGAGAGGGAAGAGCTTCTGTATGGCTAGTTAGCGTGCTTCTCGCAAGTGAATACCATGCATCGGATGGACTCGCGGGCCGAGAGTGGCATGGTGCTTTTCTTTAGAGTTTTGGCCTTGGCAACCAACCGGCGGAGGAGAATTGTACCTGGCAACAATCCTCCGAGATTGACCTCGCTTGATAGGAGTCTCATTTCCACTTGATTTCCCTTGCCACGTCGCAAATGGTTGAGTAGCGGCTAGCGAGGTCGTATTGGCCGAGTTCAAGCGGATGACGGACAGTCTTCATTTCCGGGCACGAATCGATAAGAAATAGACGATCGGACCCATCACAAAGGCACAACGTTTTGACATGACCGGGATGGATTAGGTCGACGAACGGGCCGCGGGAGGTTCCATGGAAGACCCCCCTGTTCACCTGTGCGGGTGCGGGGACCGTGATGGAGACTGGGACCATATGGCATTTTTCGGTAGAATGAACAAGACCAGATTAGGTAGAGGGCCCAGTTAACGGCAGTTTGGCGAGTCATTAAACCACGAGCATCGGGATCGGAATGGCTCCGTTGCGCCTCATTGGTGTGAAGGATGGAGATACCCCCGCCACGGCGCTTGGAGTGCTTTATTTAGACTTGAGCGAACCAGGGTTGGTGAGGGAGAGTAATGCACTGGAATCGTTGGAGAAATCGGTGACCGATGATGGAGAGCGCAGGGGTCGTGTAGTGATTCGGTGATTGAGGGGGTTTGAAGGTGAAGTTGGTGAGGTCAACAGAACAGGAACTGGAACAGCATGAGAGAACCCGTGACTTGGTGATAGCTTCTTTTTACGACTCTGTGGACCACTTATAATATTTAGTCTAACATATATATCAGAGCAAATAAAATGGTCTTCTGATTGATTTACCAGCCGCCGTAATGAGTCATGGGTTTTCCGTGGTACCGAATACGAATGATGTGGGCTGGTGCGATTATCTTGCGCTTATAGAGACAACAGGTCCAAATGACAAGAGGCACAGACCTAATTGAACGGACTGACCATGGCAAATCGCTTCATTCTGCCTTCTTCTTCGGTGGTACTATGCCAAGATCGATTTGATCTTCTTGGCTCCGACGAGGACGAAGTGCCCTTTTGGGACCTGCTCACGGCCATCTTGACAAGTAAATCGGACCCCATCCAAGATATTGCCTCGCTCATTGAAGCACTGGAAACAATTGCACTCTCGCTGAGAGGAACTGCGACGAATGAAAATCATGATGTCCTCCACGAGTTTATGACTTCATACCTCAAAGATGAAGTCCAACATGCCCAGTACTTCACCAAAACTTGGCCATTTTTAGTGGACTTGGCCTTGGACATGCCTACGCTTTTCCCCGATGGAACGTTACCATGTCTTTCACCAGTACACTATGATAATGGAACTACCGCAGCCACCTTCTCACGACGACAAGTTGCATGTCTGGTAGTCCATCAATTCCTTTGCTCTTTACCCCCGCATCCTTGGGATACAGAGTCATTCGTCGATTTAAGGCCTTGGTATTCCCAATTAAACACATCCCATCCAGGCGCTGTCCACGCGTATTTGACTGCATTGTTTACATACTTTGAGAATCTTCAAGAATCAATAGAAGGTCATAAACCTCGAATTGATTTGCCTACGGATGAGTGGCCCATCACGTTCACAGTTCGATCAATTGGAAGCATCGAGGTAGATCAACTCCTCGAAAGCGAGGCTTCGAGGGCTTACCTTTACTCGACATCTATCGAGATATGCCATCTGGAGGAACCGCATACTTCACCCGCCCATCTTGGTCTTCCCCAAGGCGCATGTGTGATCTCGGCAAACAAGTGTTTTGGCTATGGTCCGACAGGTACACAAGAAGAGTTGCATGTCGGCGTTTCCCCGGAATCATACCCGGCCGTCCTCTTCGCCTCTCCATTATCTGATGACCAGGTTCTCATCTGTCGGGGTGCTGAGGCGATGGTTTCTATCAGTGGCTACGGCAGAGATGCCAAATTGGACCAAGTTCTGCCTTCTTCCAACTGCTCCCTAGAGGACTTTTATCGCTGGAAAGATCGAACAATGCTTTTTATGGACGCTCTAGAAATGGACATCCTTGGCGCAGAAAACAATTCTCTAATCCCGGACATCCAACCTCCCCCACGGATATCCAGAGAAATGATTTCAAAGGCCTACAATGCATTCCGCAGCGATGGCCAGCCATACAGTCATATTGTGACCGGTCTCTGGGGGTGCGGAGCCTTTGGCGGAAACAAGTATGTCAAGTGCCTCCTACAGTGGTGTGCAGCAAGCTTGGCTCAGATTCCAGTTCTCAAGTTTGTGTTTTCTGGCTCAGGGCAAAAGGATTTCACAGAGGATTTTGATCATTTTGTGATAAGGATGAGGGGGAAGAATGTCACCGTGCAGCAGATCTTTGAAGCTTTGGCGGGGATGAAAGATTGCAGCTATGAGGTCAGCGCAGATGCAGTTTTTGATTATATTGTAGATCAGCTTGGTACCAAGTAGCAGAAAGAGGAATGGGTCGAAATGAAGTAGGTAAAGTTCCAAAGTCAAAATGGTACTACTATGCTCAAAGTGGTTGCCGGGTCCGAATTGGGAACTGCACCATCGTCAGAGTTGATACAACGGTTCCTACCCCCACAACATTTCCATATCGGCCATGGCCCACGATGTGTTCTCTCTCACATTCCTCTCACCCCTCTCACCCCTCTCACCCCTCTTGCCCCTCCTATCTCTTTCTTCTATTATTGCCTTTGGCCTTTTCAATCGAGATAGGCGAAAAACATGACCACGAGTCAAACCATCCGGCCTACACAAGGCCACTTTTCTGAAGAACGTCCTCAGTGGCGCCTCTTCAAGAGCAGATCAAGCCGAGGAAACAGGGCACCATTTCATCCAGTTCGAGTTAGCACAACGGCACAGAGCAACGAAGAACCTCTTCCCGAGTCTCATAATCTTTCCGAGGCCGTTCTTCTAGAAGATATGGCGCCCTGTGCCGAACAGGCACAACTCACACCATCGGGACTTGACAAAAAGCCACCAGTCCAATCCGAGTCCGAAGCTGATGACATACCGACTACACCTAAATGTTATTTACTCGCTGTCCCGCCGGAAATCCTTGATGGAATTCTTAAATGGCTTGCCGTCAGCGATCAGCAATCCGTTGCATGGACCAGCAAAACCTTTTTCCAAAATTATATTCCAATTCTGCAGGGCTCAAGTCAAGAGTTTCCGCCACCAGTTGAAGACTATCTACTTCTCCAACGCAAGCCACAAAGAAAGAAATCTGAGATACCATGCTGTCCTCCGGAAGAGAGGCCTCGGGAGCCCCATTGCATTGACTGGTGGAGAATACGACATACCGAATCCTGTACTCTCAAATTCAGCAACAGCGTGAGGCTCTGCCCTTGCCTCGTCATCGGTCCTAGGGTCTTCCTAGACTTCATCTGGAAGCTGAAGCGAGACCAGACCCTCATAACATTTGTGAATCACTCGCGAGTTGGGATAAAGATCAGGAACGACAAGACCGATTTTCAGCATGAATGCACAATTTCGAATATCCCAAGCATGGATGTCTCGCTTTCGATGCAAATTTCAACAGTTTCAGACATGCAATTATTAGTCTTCACTGAATATCGCATCCATGTTGAGGATGCGGTTGCGTCAACTACAATGAGGCCGCTTTATATTTGTCCCCATGAACAAGACATCGTGCCATGGCTTCGGACATACTTTGACTGTCAAGAGAAAGGTGTTTTTGGGTGGCAGGCTGACTACGAGCTTTGTCCGTGGTGTCAAATCATGATTTGCCGTGGTCAAGGACCTCGTGATTTAGTGATTAGGGTACGAAGTGGGTTATACCAAGAGCCTCTGGCTGAGCGCTACTATTCTGTTTCCATTCAAGAATTCCCTGTACGACCGTTTTCTGTTTCTGTCAGCCATCAAGATCAAGAATGCCGTGTAAAAACTACGGAGGAGCAGTTTGAAATTTGGGGTGGAATTCCTCTTTGCTAGTGGGGGCAACTCTTGGCTTGCTTAGTTGTGGGCTGGGGGAGACATCACTTGACGCCTATGAAACTGACATTGTGTTTAACTAGCGCGATTTATGAAAGTTTCCAGGTGCTACCTATCAATGTCTCTTGCCTGTGAATAAAACCTGCGTCGGCAGTCAACCAGTTCTCCCAACAACAAGGCCCTTTGTAGTCGATTCTTTGCCCCTCTCAATTGTATTGACCAAGATCTTGCGCATATCTCATCATTCAAAGGTTCTGCTAAGATGGCCAATGTGTGCCATCGAGATCACCAAACAATTTGATACTCCTGAACCTCTGGCTCATCTTGCGTATCCTCATCGTTTTGACTGTTGCCTTGCTGAAAGATAGTAGATCTCACCTTCCAAATCGGCACTCTTTTCTGGAATAACTCCCATAACTCAGGCCGTTCCAGCCATGATCGAATCACAAGGACAACAAAACTGCATATCGTGCAGGCGGCCGTGACAATTTGCAGCCTATGGGATATGTCCATCGTGGAAGTAGGTGAAGTAGCAGAAGCACGGCAATTCAAGGCGATATGCAGAGTGGAGGGCGACAAACCCTTTGTCAAAAGGAGGTGGAGATATTGTTTTGAGCGAGTTGTGCTAGGCACTGACAGATGAATCCTCGAGATGAGAACGTTTGATACTTCTTGCGAGGAGAATTTAATGTGCTTTTTGACTTGACCGGACACGGGCCAGGCTCAGGCTACATTCATGCAAAGGAATTTTCCAGAATACAATGAACGTTTCTAGATGGTATATAGATGAACGGTACCTGTACCTAGTTCAAACGCACGTTTCCTCCTAGTCTCGGCATCCATTCCGTACCATGGGGTAAGTGGGTCTCTGTGCATCATATTGAGTAGATAAAGAGAACATAATAACTATCGAATAATCACTCGTCGAAAAACTATAGCATCTATACATGAATCCAGGCATGCCTTGCCAATCCAGGTCACGTGCCAATTGCCAATCTACTTCCCCGGATGTCAGTAAAAAGGCTAAAAGCAGCCAGCCCATCAGCGGTCAGCGGCAGGGATCTGATCTCGGACGCCAAACCGGTCCAGGGATTAGTTCGCCTCCCCCTCATCTCCCACCCCCCAAAGCACACACCACGCGATGGGCAACCCCTATATTCACACCGACGGGCGCGCACTATCAAACCTTCTTGTACTATCAAAATAATATACCCCCCATCCTCTATCGCCTGCAATGGCGGAAATCTACGATACCGACCGGTTCGCGGAACTCTATTATCCATCAAATACAGCGGACCTCCTGCAGCTTGGCCTGGCCGCAAGATTCATAGCCAGCTTATTCGAGGCCCACCAGGTCACGTATGCCTTTATTGGAGGATGGGCGGTATATCTAAGAGGGGGCCGGCGGAGGACACAAGATATTGATATCACTGTTGCGACGA
Organism: Penicillium ochrochloron; assembly: GCA_022985105.1. Taxonomy (NCBI): domain Eukaryota; kingdom Fungi; phylum Ascomycota; class Eurotiomycetes; order Eurotiales; family Aspergillaceae; genus Penicillium; species Penicillium ochrochloron. Next base: position 578,221 of record JAAVMA010000024.1, read on the forward strand.
CGATGGACCATTTGAAACAGATTCTGACCGCGCAATCTCGGTACTTGCTTGACACTTTTTTTTATTTCTCGCGCAGTCTATTATTCTCTCTTGGATGATGGCTTTTTTGGATTGAGTTTGCTTTGTTTTAACCGATTTCCCCCAGAATACATTTCCCACTCACCCACGGCCGAACATCCGTACAAGTCTTCATCGACACGGGTCGGAGCGTGGATGGCGAGTTCCCTCACGTCCCAGACTTGGCAGTCAGCATGGATATAGTGATCAGTGGTAAGCCTGACAAGTTCCCTCATCGGCAAGAAAACAATAACACGTTGTTAATATCTAGGGCCATCCTTAGGACACTTGGGGACGCCGGAGGATCTACAATCCTCACGCGAACCCATTAACCCACATAGACCCACGCCGTTGGGTTCACCGGTGTTAGTGTTGGGGCTGGTCTTTCAAATATATGCCAAGTTAGACGCGTTTTTCCGGCGGGGCGAGCAAGGGAGTAAGGACTTTTTGGATTTGGAGTTTTTGCTCACCCAGTATGCAGCGCAGATCCCCACGTTTCGGGATTATTATGATTTGGAGCATCGGAAGTATTTCTGGACTCAATATGCGGAGGCGTATGTGGCGTTTCCCGATCAGGTTGAGAATATGAGATTATTATTAGGCGTCTGACGTCTGTATGTGCATTATGGCCCAGTATTTAATTCAATTTGAAGTATGCACAATGCACAACCTTCAATACAAGCAATATGATTATTTCATTTGGTTCATTTACTTCATTATATAAAAAGATTTCTAACATGACATGCGTTTCTGAGTCCAAGGGTCTGGCGAGCCTTTAAGGCGAAAGCGGGTGTCAAAGAGATTGTCTGGAGTCGTCCAGCCCAGTCTGCCTTTCTTGCTGCGAACCCTGGACTCCCATTTCTCTCGCTTGTTAATTATTTGCGTAGGGAAGTAATGGACAAAGAGCCATCCTTTCCCGCGAGCCGCCTCCTTGACGACTTGATTCATACGGTTTGTCCATTCCAGGTCGTTGGGACCGTCCAGGTCAAGATGTCTCCGTCCCCATTCTTCGGAGACATTTGACCCGTCGATGCAGTCACAAAGTGATACATCATCATTCATGTCCAGGTAGCTTTGCATTAAGATTGGTAGTGTTGGGTAGGGGAGGCCGGTGAGGCTGCGTTGTATTTGGAAGGGACCGGAAGGAATGTGAGCGTCGCGAGCAGGCACAAGAACAAAGTAGAAATGAATGCCCCTGCCTTTGAATCGGTGGTAGGTATGGCCTAGCGAGAAAGGATGTGAGGTCGGGTGTGGAGGGACAGGGTGAATCTGGTCGGATATAAGTTCAGAGGAAAGAAGAGCAGCAGCTTCGTTGACTTTGTTGTCGGGCACGCAAAGATCCCATTCCTATGCAAGTCCGTTTGTCAGCCTCGGAGAAAAAGTCCGTTTGAAGCTTAAGCAAACAGAAGCATACATCTCGGACACGCCCAGCTCCATAGTAAATCAGGGCAGAAACGCCCACAATACAGCATTCGATGCCATGCTCCTCCAGAAATCGAGTTATGGTCAGGATTTCGAGTGTCCCATGGCCTCCGCACGAGGGGACCTCGTCTGGAGAGTAGGTGGCGGGGTCGGTTACAGGCAAGGACGGTGGAACTGGAGGGTTGATATGAATGTTGGAAGCTAGCATTGCGAGGTGCACTAGATGGAGACAGAAGTGCCCGTCTAACGACTGGAAAAAGAAGTTCGTCTTCAAGTCGCGGGGAACCCAAACGCTGCGGCTCCACGTGATCTGCCCTTAGTCACTTGAATCTAGACCCGAGGCTATCGTAGTATCCTGCACGATTTTATTTTCTTTTCTTCACCTCCACGACTGGGGGATAACCTTAACTTAAGATCGACTCGTGCGATCTGATACCTCATATATTGGTACAACCAAGATAGAAAATCAAAAGGTGGTAAGGCTCTCGGTGGAATATAAATGAGAGAGAAAAGTCCCCCTCCCCATTTTTGAAGAGCTGAGGGGAGGCACGTTCGATGAGGCCCCACCAGGATTGCTTGATTCGCCCCCGGCTACTAACGGTTCTGATGATTCACATCGGCTCGATTCGTACAGTAGCGTGGCGAGACCTACATCTACTAGATCAGGTTTCCTGCATGTGATCTCGCCCATGGATAGTCTAGCTTGGTGACCTGTCGACTCTTAATCTTTGGATGTATAGAACTCTGGACTCCGCCACGTCGATACTGTATGCATTGGGGCCATTCGAAGCGACAAGCCCCGCTTGCCCAGCATGTAATAATGTATGCACTCTGCAGAACACGAGTATATTCACTTCTCTCGTCTATATTTCCCTCCTTTGTAGAATAATGGGTATTGGAAGAATGTATCGCATCTGTCGTAAATCATCAACTTCGGCTCACTCCTCCCCCACACACTTCCCCACAACTTGATAGCCGTTCTACAAGTCCACACGACTAAGGTTCTGTGGGTATGGCCAAAGCTTAAGCCATTCCCTGGCTGACCTGCTCCTGTCGCTCCTGCCAAACATTCTTTCCAGAGCAAGAGCAAACCATCTTATCATTATCCCACACGCCAGCACTGCGCGCAATAACACCCACCAAGGTGTTCTCATCCTCGCGCTGGAATGGTCCCTCCTTAGTCTTTGCAACGACCATACTCCGCCCAATCAATTCCCAGACAGCAACAGGCCGGTCAAGGAAAACATTGCCGCGGCCCTCATTATCAACATCGACTGTACCGAAGATCCCCCGTGGCTCCTTCGCAGCCGGGGCTGTGGCGTCCGAGCCCAGGACCTTATTCTTCAAAGATTCCCAGATACTACCCGTCGATTCAGCACCTCGGGAGATGTCACCAGCCTCACGGATAGTTGCATAGTATTTTCCAGACGAAAGACCGTTGATTGTCAAGTCAACTAGGGTCAAGTTGGGCGAGACCTGGACCATCCGGGCCAGGCCACGGATCTTATTGGCGACGGTAGTGGAGTGTGTTTCGAGGATACAGACAGCGGAGCCTGAGAATAGTAATTTTCAGTCAGTAAATGTAGCGTAGAAGCAAAAAGTAGATGGAGCCAATGCGTACTGTCTGTGGTGCCGCTTCCTCGCAGAATCGCATCCCGGCCGGTGTTTTGAATTGCAGTCACGATCGAACTCGGCGGGGCGGTGCCTTCAACAAAGACAAGTTGATCCTTCAAGTTGGCTTCAACCTTCTTGATACCTGGATATATGGAAATCTGGTGTAAGAATGGAGCCCAAGAAGAATGGGTCGCATGGATCGGAGACTGTACCATCGAGTTTGCTCAGACTGCTGGAGACATCTTTCACGCATCCCTCGCAGGTCATAGGGACCGAGAAGGTCGTCTAATATTTATTCCTCGATCAGTACACGTCTTCATCAAAATATTAGCTGTGTCAGGGGAGACCAACCTGGAATGGCTCAATCATGGCGGGGAAGAAGTAGATGCGACGCCGAGGCTTCGCGGGCGATCAACAAAGGGATATAGGCGTAGAATCTGCGAGGGAAGTTGATGAACAGACAGGAATATGCAACTTTGAAAAAGAGAAGTTCACAATGATCCCAGTAGATATGTTCAAAGCATTGCGTGACTGAAAAGCCCTGGGCCGGCAGGCGGCGGCGGGGGTCCGATTTGGATTTCAAATCGGAGCTGTTCTTCGGCCCGCCTCTTCCCCAGAGACACGAAACGTCATTCCGAACCAACTTCGCCTTCCGCACACCTTGCCCCCTCCCGTGCCCAGCACGACGCCGCGAGGAAACCATGTCAGCCGCGAAATCGCGCTGGGCAAACGATGACCCAGAGACCGAAGCGATCATTGCCCAGCGCAAGCGCGAGAAGGAGGAGAAGCGCCGCGCCAAGGCGGAAAAACAGCGCCAGCTTGAGGAGGCCAGCAAAGCTCCAGCTCCCACACAGCCAGCCGATGCTGATCAAGGGATCAATGGGGAACTGGGACCACCGAAGAAGCGGAGGAGATTGTCGAATGACCCCGACGCGTCTTCGGCGGCAGGTGAAGTCCCGACGAGTGCAGAGTTGAAGAAGCAGTCGAGCTTGCTGAGGTTCCCTGTTGGCGAATGGGGACCTTGTAGGCATGTTGACAACTTTGAGCGGTTGAACCATATCGAGGAAGGCTCGTATGGATGGGTCTCGAGGGCCAAAGACATTACGACGGGCGAGATTGTCGCGCTGAAGAAATTGAAGATTGAGAACTCGCCGGACGGGTTCCCGGTGACGGGATTGAGGGAGATCCAAACGCTTCTCGAGGCGCGGCATCAGAATGTTGTCTATCTTCGGGAAGTGGTTATGGGTAACAAGATGGATGAGTGAGTCAATTTACCCCAGTCTTTTTGGAAGGTCTTCGCTAATTAGCTGCTTTTCATAGCGTCTTCTTGGTGATGGACTTCCTCGAACACGACCTCAAAACCCTCCTCGACGATATGCGCGAACCGTTCCTCCCATCTGAGATCAAAACACTACTCCTGCAGGTTGTGGGTGGTCTTGAATTCCTACACTCGCAATGGATCATGCACCGCGACCTGAAAACCTCCAACCTCCTCATGAACAACCGGGGCGAGATTAAGATTGCCGACTTTGGTATGGCACGATACTACGGTGACCCACCACCCAAATTGACACAGCTCGTCGTGACTCTTTGGTATCGAGCCCCCGAGCTGCTATTAGGCGCGGACAAGTATGGCACGGAGATTGACATGTGGAGCATCGGCTGTATCTTCGGCGAGCTTCTCACCAAGGAGCCCTTGCTTCAAGGCAAGAACGAAGTCGACCAAGTTTCCAAGATCTTTGCCTTGACGGGACCTCCCAATCAGCAAATTTGGCCAGGTTTCCGATCCCTGCCCAACGCAAAATCTCTACGTCTTCCACAAGCTTCGGTATCACCTGCTGGGAATCCACCATTGTTACCTCGCTCCAGATTCCCTTACCTCACAAACGCGGGTTTGAACCTGCTGTCAACGCTATTAGCGCTGAATCCAGCTTCCCGTCCAACCGCACAGCAATGCCTAGCACACCCGTACTTCCGGGAAGACCCTCGTCCTAAACCCAAGGAGATGTTCCCGACCTTCCCATCCAAGGCTGGCATGGAGAAGCGGAGACGTCACCATACACCAGAGGCTCCTAAACGGGGTCAAGATGCGCCCGAGCTGGACTTTGCAGGTGTGTTTGGTGGGGCAGCTGGAGGTGATACCGGCGAGGCTGGTGCTGGATTTTCCCTTCGTCTGGGATGAACAATTTATAGAACCAGAGATTTACTTCCTTTCTGAAGCCTTGTCCTCCGTGGCCAGTTGACACGGTAATACGGCCGAACGGCGCGGGCATACTATGAAAGTTCATCTGCGCATGCCTGGATCAGAGGGATGTACATAGCGGATAGGCCAATTCGCGAGCACTTGGGAGAGTGCAGACTTGCAAGGCGGATCATGCCAGGCCTCACTCTCATATAATCGATCATTCGTCTGTCCACGCCTTTGAGCTGAGTGGGCTCAACCAACAATGACGAGCTCCTTTGATCGCCTCTGGACGACACGAGATCGAAGTGACGGTGAAGTCTCTATGCCGTATACCTCAAGCTACAATAATCCGCTGCTGAACAATCATTGTCATATCCCAATAAACAAGTTCGTGGTACTCAAATAACATCTGCACTATCTTAAAGACATGACCCCTAACTCAATAACCAACCCCATTACACTCTCAAATACGACCAGACATAAAAGTCGTCATAGCCGCCTGATCACCCAGTCCATTCCTGCGGTTATTCAAAAACTTAAGTGCTCTCAAATGCCAATCCACGCCAACATTCGAGCCCGGCTGTTGACCCTGAAGTATAAAAGCCCTAACTTCATTTCCCTTGATGGCATTCACATGGAACCCCTTGTTTGGATCCCAGTCATATCGCATCTGGAAATCGACGTTGCCCGCAAATACACCGTTGATGCCGCAGATGCCATCGAAGTTGTTGAACTTGACGTTCTATGAGAAGGGGTTAGTCATAGATCTTCTATCGGAGGGGTTCTATGTAGTAGGCAAGGTAAGGTAGTGTACCATCCAGGACCAAGATGTTACGCTCCTCCTGCCATCGCTTATCCACGCGGCGGCACTGCCGAGGGGGTCTCGGACGTGGACTTGGATTTCCGGGCCCTTCATAGTGGTTGATTGATTGATGATAGATGAAGTAGAGTCTGGTACTTGCTGGTACTTGGGGTTATGGGACTGATGGTGACTCCGAAAAACTGTGTATAGCTCAGATACTCACAAGAGCGCGAGTTCAATCAGAAAAGCGATCAGCTGAGTTATATATGCATTCGCGCTATGACGAGCCCCTCCCCTAATCCAGAACACCGCGTCATTAGGCACAGAGCCGCATTGGAGCAGTAGAAAGTGGGGGCGAAGAGATCATACTTTTCCAGCCAGTCACAACAGTGCGTAAGATGAATGCGTGTCTAGTTCTACGCATGTCAGACCAGCCATAAATCAACACGCGGTTGCCAATATAATATTTGGCGCCTTTGGGATATTATAGCATATGTCAGCGCCTAGACTAACAGGCCATATGGTGTCCATGTGGTGGTGGGGCAGCAATAAGTATTGTCCACAATACTCAGGTTCTAATATCAAATTTCACCCAGACATGGATACTATCTTCACCATATTTGCTCTACTCATTATCCAGGAACCTCGACGCTATTCGATACCACACCAATTTAGAGCTCAAGTTGAAGTCCTAGACACCTGATTGACAGTCAAGTACAACCGCTTAATCTTGGGTAGGTCTCTGGCGTCCATGGATGATAGAATCTTTTTTGTTGTCTATATCAAAGTATGATCCATTTCCCTCGGAATCTCAGAGCCAGAAAAGACAAAAGCGGGGGTAAAGGGAAACCAGAGTCTCACGCATAGCTCAATCTGACCATCCATGGTATCTGCCAAGATTATGGCTGACAGCTGAGGCCTCGAGCCTTGTGGTGGCTTCTGTCCTGTCTTCCCGCTGAACTTCCAAATCGTCCTGATATATGATGAAATCGGTAATGAAATTAGGAGTATATGTCTATCCGAGAATCGATTAAATAGTCAATCCTTGTCTACATTGGAAACATATGTATGGTACCCAAACCGGGATTGAGATTCCTCTGTGTCTACCTCTATTCTTATATAGAATTGAGCTTCGTGAGCTTATTCAAATCTCAAAAGAGCCAATAATCTTGCTCCTCTCTGGTGTTCTCTACCACGAGAGCAGTATTGCGGCAATTTTCTGGAGTTGCTGTCGTATTGCAACAATATTTGAGCCTCCAGGCTGCCGGAAATAGGCGCCAGTCGGCTTCCCGAGCCCTAATTCCCACCAGATCCTAATTGATCAACAACACAAACATTGGAAGCTGAATGAAAAGTCGTTCTTTAAACTAAGGTCCTACCTCATCCATGCATCAGAGATCTGGCCTACAGGAAACAAGATAGGGCGTGACTGATTAATCATATGGTATTCCATTGAAACTCGTAAAGAAAAGGCACGCTTAAAACTTCCTCCGTCTCTCTCTTCCATCGGAAACCTAAGAATACAACAATAAAAATGCAGAATGTCGATATGCGAGACCAAGCAGGATCCTTGCAACACCAAGCGGTACTTATTACCCGAGCATAAAGAATGAAAGACATCAAAGTCATGATAATTCATAGCTGTCGTGAGTTGTTCGGCGTCTCAATTGTCACGCCTGCGCTTGAGAGCTCGATGGAGCATCTTCACCTGGCTCATCCTCCTCTTGCTCCTCGCTTGCCTGGGCATCCCGTCGGAACGAACGCCGCATGATGCTGGAAAAATCCACCCGATTCAGCTGGCGGACTCTGCTGGACGAGCCACGACCGCTACCAGAGGCGTAGAAAATGCGTCCATCACCAGCAACATGTTCTCCCTTGACGGGCAAGTCACCACGGTCTGGGTAATAGCTGCTATTCTTGCCATCGGCCATCCAGTATTCGTCTCTGTGGGTGGCTCTGAAGAGAACCTCCTCGTCGATGGGAGAGTCAAGTGGTGACCAGGGAGCGGAGGAAATGGAGGTAGGCGAAGTGTAGTTTGCAGAGTTGATAGCGCTGTTGTCCTGGTTGTAGCTGGTAGAGAAGTCCGAGTCGCACTGAGAGTCGGCGGCACCCCAGAGGCCAGGAGGCGGGAAAAAGGGTGGATCGTTGACAGGACGCTGCTGATCCTCGGATGATCTTCGCAGGATCTCAGGGCGGCTCACGTGGGTGGAAGAAGGTCTCGAGGCAGATTCCTGGCATGGCTGTCAGTTTGTGTTCGATAGATGTGATTTCCTCGCATGTGCTTACATTTCTCTCAGAGATGTGAATTCCAAACGAGTGGCGGCGCCGATCAGACTGGACCTCGCCAGTCCCAGTGTTCTGAGTATTTGCTTCAGCTTGTCGAGTGTAGTCATTCATAGTGCAGGGGAAGGTGATCGAATCTCGCACACAGTGGACCGTCACTACACGGGGATAGGCGAGGGGTGTGAAGGGAACCAAGGCGTTCTCTTTGTGGAAATTGTTGAGGATATTGGCCAGTCCCGCGTCAAGATGAGTGTCCAGACTCCAGGGTAATTCTGTGGGATGGTTTGGCTGGTTGTTTGGGTGGTGATGGGAAGAGGTGGTGGAGGCAAGTGAAGGAAGGTGCGCAGTACTCCAAGTGGTCTCGCTCTCCAGTCTGGGGAATTCGGGGTCAAGCGTGGGGCTCATCTCGTTTTCTCTTACCCACTGCTCCAGCAGCTCGTGGTATAATCCGGGGAAAGCAATCTTCACATTGGCCGAACCCTTCCTGGACTCCGAGACAGAGGACTCACAAGCCTGAGGTTCCAGGGAATCATCACCAAGTAGTACTCTCTCTTGTGTGACAAGAGACTTTGATCTGATGACCAAAGATCCTCGTCGCCGAGGTGTTTCTGATCCTGCAAGACTTGGAGTACTGTAATCGGGTAGTGCCAATGACTCTGAGGAGTCATTGCGTTTATGTTGCATCTCCAAAGATGGAACGTTTCGCGTCTCGCTCAATCGTCTCAGCGCTTCAATTTTCTCGCATGCGCATTGTTCATGGTCCAACCAATTCTTCAAAAGTTCTCTTTTCTGTTCTGAATCCACATCCTGCTTGTAACACTGCAGACTTGTTCCACCTAGATTATCCTCATCTGTGGAGTTGGAAGACAACGACCCTGCGGTGTGTCGGTCTTCTGAGGCAACGGAGGGAGTCAAATAATCAGCACGGTCTTTCTGAATATCTTCGATAATCGATAGATCTGGTTCTGCAAACTTTTCCTCGTCCGAAATATGAGACGTGACGATGTTGTCCTGGTAGGACTCGTATGCGAATGGCTGATCGGCAGGCGTACTCACAGTTTGGTCAAGGGCTGGTTCTGAATCATCTACCAGGGCGCAGGAACTTGTCCCAGGCTGTGGTGCAGAGACGGTATTTTTCAGGGGATGGAAGGAAGATACCTGCTTGATAATATTTCCATCCGGATCATCCAGGGTTCGTGGCTGAGCTCGGCCATTTCGGTACAGATCAGTCCCAAAATTCAGATCTTCCTGGGTGCTGCTTGAGATGTCAGAGAACCCATGGGTCCTTCGATGGTCATGACCCTGTTTAGGAAGGGATTTGGCCTCGTTTTTAAAAAGGCCATTGCCTTGAGGAGGTGGTCGACGGAACAGGCCTGCTCTGAGAGCCAAAATTCCAGACCGTGCCTTGTGTAAAGTTCTTTGTGGGAAGGTTGATGTGCCATCAGTCTGCCGGGGAGAATCCGAGGAGGATGTTCGAAGCTCAGAGCGACGAAATATCTGTCGTAGATGCGAGCTCTGTCGTGAGCTCTGAGTACCAAAAACAGGATAGTGCACACTCTCCAAGCAGGTTGGCTGTTCTTCTCGAGGCTCAAGGATGCTGCATTTCTCACTTAGTGAACCGGCCTTAAGGGAATAGTGCCAATATCTTACCTTCCTCTCTTTGAAGGCCCGCGGAATGAAAGGGACAGTGAAAACGCACTGCTATGACGCGTTAGGCGTTCATGGAAGCCGGCGTCATTCAAATTCTTGTCCGAGTCCATGTTGGCAAGCGATGCAAGCAATGGGCTGTAGATATGTGCCTGGAAAGGAACGTTGGATACACGAAATTGTGCGTATGGTAAAATGGTAGGGTAAAAGGCTGTCTGAAGACCTGCGAAAGATACAAGAAGAGAAGCAATATACGGCAAAACAAGTCGCAAGGCAGGAAATCATCCAGTTTTCCCAAAATGGCAAGACCGCCTCTTTACTACGGAGCACTGTTTACGGGGACACAAGTACGAAGTAGATTACTGATAGGGAACAGGGTAAAGACGCGTCTTCAGAATACTAGTCTGTACAATAATGGTAAATTTGTGATACTTTCAAATATGAAAGGGCGATTTTGTTTGAAGCGTGAGTTGTTACCCAATGTGCCGCAGATCAGGAGTTGTTGTGGTGAGTATAGATCACCTTTCAGACAATGCGGGTGGTCAACTGGCAGGTGCTGATCACCGATCCACTTTGACCGAGCTTCTTTTCTCCGTTCTCATCCTCCCTTCTCCGCTTCATTATATCCTTCGACCCCCGCCATACCCACAGTACCCTTTGGAGATTGTGTCATATTGTGTCTCTTAGATATTTCCCCATCTTCTCTTCATATCGAAGATGGCCAAGAAGCAGCCACAGCCGCAGCAGACTGCGGTCTCGTTCGACGCGATCATTCAATCCGGTAATCACTTCTACCCTCTCAATGCCTGAAACATCGGATATCTAACCTCCATCGCGCAATAAGATCGCCGGAAGAAGCAAAATGAACAACTTGCAAGCCAGATCCTCGGCAAGAACAGAAATGAGAAGGGCCGCCGAGCAAGCGCGCCAGGCCCAGGCGCGGTAAGCAAGTTGCCGACCTCGAAGCCGGGGAGCTTAGCCAGTCGCATCGGAGTACCAAAGGTAATCCCGATCTTGTTTCATACAACATGCATCTCAATTCCAATCCGCGATTTCTGATGTCTTGCCTCCTTCTGTAGCGATCTGCGTCGGTCTCCGCCCGACCCAACCAGGCCAACAAGGTCACCAAGGCCAACCCTGCCCCTGTCACAACCCCATCAACACGAAAGTCCACAAAGCCCACAAAGCCCACAAATCAACGTCGCCCGAATGCCGAGAGAATTCAGGCTGCCATCCAGTCTGGCAATGACCAAGCTACAGTTCGTCCAGCTCCCGCGGGTATGACGATTAAAGGCGCTTCCGGGCCCTTTGTAGTCATTGGCAGGAACTTTGCCCCTGGAACGACTGCTGCAGATATCCAGTCTGCAATTGAGCCCATCTCAGGCCCAATGTTGACCTGCCGAGTCACTTCGCACCATCCAACTGTTACCGCAGAGTTTGCATTCGGAGAGAAGTGGTGCGCCGAGAATGCGGTCGCCAACTTCCACAACCAAAGGGTAAGCAGTCGGCGAGCAACGGGTAGCCTATGGATCCATTCTGACACAAGTTACAGGCCGACGGAAGACTTTTGTCGCTCAAGTTACAACCAGCTGGAGCCCAAGTAAGCACTCCGGGTACCTCGTTCAACGACCTTCGAGAGCAAGCAGATCGCGAACGACGGAATCGCCGCGCAGAACCGGTGCTTCAGGATGGCCGTTATGGATTCGACGAAACAAGCGGCACACTCAACTCAGAGGCAGGGCTTTATAGTGACGAGATGATGGTGGATGCTCCGCAGCAGAAGAACCAAAACCGACGGAAACATCGGCGGTAATTCACTGGCGCAAGGAACAGACCGCGGAGTACATTGCTTACAATGCGCCGTCTACGAACGGGACCATGGCTGTGGTGTACAATTGTTTATTTCGCTTCTCGGATGTATCCATTCTCATGACATGTATGAATATCAAGTAATTATTGACTGAGTCGCACGGAAACACAAGGCTCTTCCCTGAACACGCCCTCTGGTGTTGGTGATAAGGATAAGATCACGTGGAGCGGAGCTTCTGCGGAGATTCGCAGATTGGGAAACGGGGAAACACCAACCTGCGACACTAGCCAGCAGCCAATTGCAAGCTATTTGACTGGGGAATCCGAGCTCCGATGATTAATCAAGTCTAGGTTACTCGATTTCAGAGCTATTGACAGGTTTCCAATCCAATACTTCTCAATATGAACACTGCTACACGGCGTGTGGCGTCGCATGCCCTCCGAAGGTCTCGTACCTCGATTTTCTCGACATACTCGCGCCGATGGAACTCTACATTTGCGGAGAGGCAATGGTCTACACCACTAGCCCGCACATTAGCCAGTGCGATGAAGGTATATCCACCCAGAAAGCCAATTGAAGCCCACTGCTAACCATCTTGGGTCTCTCTAGGTCACCGGGCCGATTCCCATCGCCGCATTTATGCGCCAAGTGTTGACCTCCCCAGAAGGTGGATACTATACCTCCCGCGAAGATGTATTTGGAAAGCATGGTGACTTTGTTACCTCGCCGGAGATCTCTCAAGTTTTTGGGGAGTTAATTGGCATTTGGGCTATTGCGGAGTGGATGGCACAGGGGCGGAAGCGGAGTGGTGTTCAGTTGATGGAGGTTGGACCGGGCAAGGGAACACTCATGGACGATATGCTCCGGGTGAGTGGCTTTTGTTGAAGAAGGACCTGTGGTCGCATGGACTAACGAGCTATGACCTTTGGACAGACGTTTCGGAACTTCAAGACCTTCACCTCGAGCGTCGAGGCGATTTACCTTGTTGAGGCGAGTGGTACATTGAGGGAGGTGCAAAAGCGCCTTCTATGTGGCGAGGAGGCTGCTATGGAAGAGACCGATATTGGACACCGGAGTACTTGCAAGTACTTTGATGTACCCGTGATCTGGGTGGAGGACATTCGTCTGTTGCCGCATGGTGAGTTGCGCAATGTTATGGAGACTTTGCGACTACCGCTGACAATTTTAAAAAACAGAGGAAGGAAAGACACCCTTCATCTTCGCCCACGAATTCTTCGACGCGCTCCCCATCCACGCCTTCGAGTCTGTCCCCCCAGCCCCCGAGAACGAAGCGCCACAGGAAGTTCAGGAGATCATGACTCCTACGGGCCCTCAAAAACTCCTTAAGCCGCTCAAGGTGGCAAACACACCACAATGGCGCGAGCTGCTAGTCACACTGAACCCCAAAGCCGTCGAAGAAAATATCGAAGGCGAACCCGAATTCAAATTAACCAAGGCCAAGGCCTCCACGCCATCTTCCCTCGTCATCCCCGAGATCTCCGAGCGTTACCGCAAACTCAAGTCCCAGCCCGGGTCAACCATTGAAGTCAGCCCCGAAAGCAGGATATACGCAGCGGACTTTGCCCGCCGCATTGGCGGTGATACTATCCCCGTAAAGCCATCGAAGAAGAACCCTGCTCCCGAAGCACCCAAGAAAACGACTCCTTCCGGTGCAGCATTGATTATGGATTACGGCACCATGTCGACCATCCCCATCAACTCTTTGCGCGGGATTCAGCACCATAAGAATGTTGCTGCGCTCTCGTCTCCCGGTCAAGTGGATGTCAGCGCAGACGTTGATTTTACTGCCTTGGCTGAGGCTGCTATCGAGGGAAGTGATGGCGTGGAGGTGCATGGGCCCGTTGAGCAGGGTGATTTCCTCCAGGCGTTGGGCATTGAAGAGCGCATGCGTCAGTTGTTGAAGGGTGTGGGGGATGAGGAGCGCAAGAAGACTTTGGAGACTGGGTGGAAACGCCTGGTGGAGAAGTCTGCTGGGTCTATGGGACAGATTTATAAGGTTATGACTATCATTCCGGAGAATGGTGGGCGTAGACGACCTGTTGGATTTGGCGGTGGTGTTCAGATGTAGATATGACCAGTGACTGAGATATGAGGAAATGGGGGGTGGTCTGTAATATCATATGTACATTATTGGAACAAAGTCTTGTCACCATGAAGCACTTCGTCAATCTATAATTCAGCGCGGGATTAGGCTCATTGCAGTCAAGTAACATATCAAGTGATAATTCTCGCGGCGGGGCCCAGTATATGCCATCAAAATGAGACCGCAAGATTAAATCTGCCTACCTCGAGGGAGATTAAAATAGCGGAAGGATTCGACGGGGGTATCTCGAAGCCAAGCTCAATCTAAATTCATTCAACGATTGCATCTATATGGTATCTAAAGTCCATTCATATCTCATAAAAAAATGCAAGCATGCATAACAAAGCGTTTCACAGCCGTACTTTCAGCAACGTCAAATCATATCACCAATCCAAAAATCAGTACTCTTGCCAAATATCCGCAACATAAGCCTCAGTCAGCCTCTCATCATCCCCATACTTCTCCTGCCACTGCACAAACCCGCCATCCAGGACATAAATTTCCTGCTTTTTGCTCTCTTCCTCGCCTAGAGTACGCTCGCGCTCACGAGCATAGCAAAGAGCCGCGGATGGACCGCGCTGTTGGCTGAGTGCGCAGTGGAAGACTACCTTCTCTACGTCCTTGAGGGTGCGTAGGAGCTCTGGGAGACGGACGTCTAGGCTGGAGGTGGGGATCCAAGTTGAGGACTTGATGTGTCCGCCAATGTGATCTGGATACATGGATTAGTTGTGAGATGTGGAAGTCATCGGTTGCCGGGCATACCTGAGTCCCGGACATCGATGATTGCTAGTTGGTCGGATGTAGTGCCGGAGAGGAGGAGTGCGGCTAGAATGTCGCGGCTCATGCGCGGTAGGGTTGCGATGGAAATAGATGACATTTTTGCAGATTCTCTGGGCGTATCAAATTGAACTTTTGGTTATCAAAAGCTTGATCAACCGATAGCAGTGAGGTTGTTATGTCCCCACGTCGTTACCCATGAGCGCTTCGGAGGTTCACGTGATCTATAATTTCTCCCGATTTTCCAGCGTCTCGCCGCTCCGCTGCTCTCCTGCACTTCCACGCCAGACTCAATCTCCCACACCTTCCTCCAACAAACCTTGTGTCCAAAGCCATCAATTGACCTAGCCAGTCTGCTACGACTGCCCAGGTAAAATCATGGACACCCGCATCCTGGCCCGCGGCCTCCGCGCCAGGCCAACAACAGCCTGGCTCCTCAGCTCGCGCCAGCAGCAACAGCCCATCATCCTCACCACACTCCGCTACAACTCCACAACCTCCTCGCCACAATCCCCCTCCTCCTCAGAACCCACAAAAACCAACACATCCGTTACCTCGGACACCCCCAAACCCGCACCCGCACAAGCCCAACCCACCAAAACCGTCGCCTCCGACTTCGACGAAATCCTCAACAAGCTCGACCTCGGCAACCGCAGCACCCTCAACTCCAAGGGCGAACCACGCCGCGTCTTCTCCGACACCGTCTCCCGCTCCGTCGGCGGCGTCGGCTCCCAGACCTTCAAAGACCGCGCCGCTCAGCAGCTTGCCTCACGCAAGTTGGAGCTTAAGTTGGGGCCGACGCTGGGTCGTCAGGTTCACGTTGAGCCCGAACGGGGTGTGGATTTGCCTGCTGCGATTCGTCAGCTGGAGATTACTTGCAGTATGAATAAGATTAAGGCGAATGCGCATGAGCAGAAGTTTTATAAGCGGAAGGGTGCGGTGCGGAAGGAGTTGCGTCGGACGAGGTGGAGGAAGCTTTTCCGGTTTTCGTTCCAGGAGACTGTGAAGAAGATTCAGCGGATGCAAGCTCAGGGTTGGTAATTGGATGACCTCCTGTGGAATTGGATTGAAGTGAATTGAGGGATGGGGGGAAGGGCATTGCTTGGTTTGTATATATACCGAGACTGGATGGGAGCTTGAGGCCCGAGGCCCTTACCTGGGGGCTGTTGTTTTTTTACATGTATAACTACCTATGGAAGTTTTTCCTCGTCTTGTTTTGTTTGCATTAGATGGAATGCATTGGATCGTATTTTGATATTCGACATTGCCATAGGTATACACTGTACACGAATCCTTTCTACACAAATATACACCAGTCTATCACACTGCACAATCATCAATCCCTCTTCCCGGTGGTAAAGCCTCCATACCCAGTACCTCCCCCGCCAGTTCCCACGGGATTGGCAGTAACAGCAGAGTATCCTCCATACCCATTGATACGTCCACCATTGCCAAACGTCACACCAGGACCCTTTCCCTTCGCAAGCGGAGCCCCCAGAATCCCATCTCCACGCCAGCCCGAACGACCACGCCCATTGCGCTCCCAGTACAGCGCCACCAAAGCACCAACCGAAGCAGCCAGGAAGAACAAAAACAACCTTGAGAAGAACGAGCCAGCCCCAGAGCCCTGCGCCGCCCTCACCCCGCTCATCTCCAAGAACGACTCTGAAGCAGGACGCTCCGGCCACCCAATGCCAGCACCGCCTTCAATCCAGGCAACATGGAACGAGAACGTCAACGGCTCGCTGCGCACAACCTTCGTCCCGTGGCCCGCTGTCCACGGCTCCCGCGCAGCCTGGGCAACAGTCACAGCCTCCTCGTCCTCATCGAGCGAGACCTTCTTCGCCGCAGCCTCAAACTCCGGCGTCGAGTACGCTGTCCCAGCCACCGCGTATCCAGGCTGACCAGACTGGCCATGTTTCCTGGCCTTGGCCGGCTGCGCCGCCGCATCTGAAGCAATATTGTGCATGAGCATGTTCATATCCGTCCAGATATGCAGGTGGCTGAGCTGCAGGGTACCCTGCAGCGCGATAGTAATCGGGGTAAAGGGCGGGCCATTCTCACTCAGCGCCGCAAGCGAGTCGACCTCGCTGGACGCGGGATCAGTGTCGCTGCGGTCCTTTGGCGCGGTGTTACTGGACGTCAAGGGTGCTGTTGGGATGCGACAGGTCATGGGGGCGTCGGAGTGGACGTAGAATTCGAGGAGGTGGTAGAGCGAGTCGGAGAGGGAGGGGATTGTGCATGTTATTGTTTCGGAGGTCCCGTAATGTAGGGATAGCGGGCGTGAGGTCTCGTTGCAGGTTACGAATGGGATCCATTGGAGTTTGCCCAAGCCATCTGTGATCTGTTATTGTTAGTTGTGTTTGTTTGGTTATATTTGGCCTCAGGAGTAGGTTGGCGCATACATGTTCTCCTTCCCTACACACGCGCATTGCTTATTAGCATTGAGATTCTTTGAATATCACCCGAAACTTTTAAGAATAACTTACATCGTCCGATTCAGACAAGATACTGGAATCTCCTCGCCCAGTCTATATCCCTCCCCGCCGGTGGCGCTGGTTCTCCCCGCTGTTGACCCCATTGGTAACAGCGCGCCTGCGAGGAATAGCAGGGCCATGTGGGAGGGAAGACGACTCAATGGGCGCGGAGCAGACATGCTGGCGAGTTTGTTCGACTCTTGCAATGCGAGGGAGCTGCTCCGCGGTGGCGAGTTGATGAAGGGAAGGAGACAAACGCGGAGAAGAAACGGAGTTGTTTCTGCCCGCCGCGGCCTGTGGAGGCGGGTGGCTGTGGCTTGGCCTCATCACGGCCAGCAATTATCCACTTCGAGAACTTACTTACAACACACTGAAATGCGACTACGGAATCAATCGCATACTCTCTATGGCTCATTTACTGGGAACAAAGCCTTTGCCAATTGTACACCATTGAATTTTGGAGCGAAAAGAGGTTAATGAAATAGAGGATCAAAGAAATCGTTCGTTGCTCATCACAGCCGCATCACATCGTCCACAAGGGCTCGACGCAAGCCAATTTATAAAACAAAAGCACTCTAGGCCAGATTAGCCTTGGCCTTGAAAGCCAACAGCAGACCGCTGGTGGAGCTATCGTGACCAGCACCCTCGCCAGCAGTCTCCAACTCCTTCTGGATCTTCTTGGCCAGGACCTTGCCCAACTCGACACCCCACTGGTCGAACGAGTTGATGTTCCAGACGGCACCCTCGGTGAAGGTGAGGTGCTCGTAGTAGGTGATCAGAGCACCCAGCGTAGCCGGGGTGATCTTCTTGGCCAGGATGGAGGTGGTAGGGCGGTTACCCAGGAAGGTCTTGTGGGAAACAAGGTTGTCGGGGGCACCCTCGGCCTTGACCTCCTCGGGGGTCTTGCCGACCATCAGGGCCTCGGACTGAGCGAGGAAGTTGGAGGCCAGCATGCGCTGGTGCTTGCCACCCTCGACGGGGTTGTGCGACTCGATGGCCATCAGGAAGTCGGCGGGGATGAGCTTGGTGCCCTGGTGCAGCAGCTGGAAGAAGCTGTGCTGGGCGTTGGTGGCGGGCTCACCGAACAGGATGGGGCCGGTGGTGTACTTGACGTACTCGCCGGAGCGGGTGATGGCCTTACCGTTGCTCTCCATGGACAGCTGCTGCAGGTAAGCAGGGAAGCGGTGCAGGTACTGGTCGAAGGGAGCAACCAGGTGAGTCTGGGCACCGAAGAAGTCGCTGTACCAGACGCTCAGCAGACCACCAATGGCGGGGATGTTCTTCTCCAGAGGGGTCTCGCGGAAGTGCTTGTCCATGGCGTGGGCACCGGCAAGGAACTGGTGGAAGTTCTCGTAGCCGATGTACAGAGCCACGGACAGACCGATGGCGCTCCACACGGAGTAACGGCCACCAACCCAGGACTCGAAGCCGAACATGTTCTTGCTGTCAATGCCGAACTTGGTGACCTCGGGCTCGTTGGTCGAGAGAGCAACGAAGTGCTTCGCAATGTGAGACTCATCCTTGGCCGTCTGCAGGAACCAGCTCTTGGCAGTGTTGGCGTTGGTGGTAGTCTCAGCAGTGGTGAAGGTCTTGGAGGCAATGAGGAACAGGGTGGTCTCGGGGTCGGAGTGCTTGAGAGCCTCAGCGATGTGAGTACCGTCAATGTTGGAGACGAAGTGAAGGGTCAGGTCGGGGTGGCCGTAGGGCTTCAGAGCCTCGGTGACCATGACAGGGCCGCTAAAAGACAGCTTGTTAGCTACGTCATTTGGGGGACGAGGAAGAAGAGGAAACTTACAGATCGGAACCACCGATACCAATGTTGATGATGGTGTTGATCTTCTTGCCAGTGTAACCCTTCCACTCACCGCTGCGCACCTGCTCCGAGAACTCCTTCATGTGCTCGAGGACAGCGTTGACATCATCGACAACGCTCTTGCCATCCACCTGCATGGGCTCGTTGGAGGTGTTGCGCAGAGCAGCGTGGTAGACAGCACGGTCCTCGGTGAAGTTGATGTGGTCACCACGGAACATGGCATCGCGGAGCTCCTCCACACCGGCCTCCTTGGCCAGCTTCACCAGCAAAGACAGAGTCTCCTCGGTGAGGAAGTTCTTGGAGAAGTCGAACAGAATGTCGGCATTGTCAACGGTGTTGACAAAGGTGTGGCTGAACTTCTCGAAGCGCTTGGGGTCCTTCTGGAAGTATTCCTTCAGGACAATGTTACGGCCCACATTGGCGTGGTGCTCCTGGAGCTCCTTCCAGGCATTGAGATCGGAAGCCTGAGCGAAAGCAGGCATGATGACAGCGATGAATCTGTAGGTATTTTTGCGCGCCGGGTTAGCGCGGGGTATCCAAAGGGGAAGGAAGGCGACTCTTTTTAAAGATGAGAGGCAAGAGACATACGTAGTACAAACAGGGTATCACAAGATCAGGAGAGGATTGTTTTGGACAAGAAGGTCTGAGGGAGAGAAGAAAAGAAAAGAAGATGGCGTCAATCCGTCCGGCGTGTTGGGGTCCGGCGGAGGGACAGCGGGCAGGAGGGCAAGGAGGGTACGTGGGGCACCACCAGCATCATCATTGCCGCATTCGGGGCTGGTCTGGCTGGTCTGGAACGAGTTTGTTTTCTAATCAGTTCTGTACTAAGACTAAACAAAATTCAATTGCCGACTCTTCTTATTTGTGATTATTATTTAACCGTACATAATCCAATTGTAACCGAGATCATTCATACTGCGATCTATTAGCATTCCAAATTGGAATGCTCTGTCATGATTATATGAGGGGCAGGCTTACTGTACCCCTCCTCGATCTACTCCAGTATTGTCTATGGAGAACTTCTGATAATTAGCCTATTCTTACGACAGCATAGCATGAGTGTACTCCAGGCTTATTGCCCATCCCATTGACCGAGTTCCAAATAAGAACAACCCTGAAACGAGAACCAATCCATCTCCGACTATCCGGGCTACCGACCAGTCTGCGGGCCAGGAACCCCCACTACTGCTACTTCTGTTACTACAACGCCGGACGGTGCTACTCCGAGGAGTTGTCGGATGACCTGCAAAAAAGCCCGGGGTCCTATTTTTCCAGTCTGATGGATATTTTTCCAGGGGCGGTCCAGGTGACCTAATCGATTATGCTTTGCTTATCATCTAGTGTGTTAAGCTTAGAGTAATCCATCCCTAACCATCTCCAGTCTTCCGGTACCTAACAACCGATGCGGATGCCATCATGAAGAAAAGAAATATACTTCTTCTAGGTAGGTTTCTGCCAAGAAATAGTTGATTTCCAATCACTAGAGGGTTGCGAGAGATCTAGAATTTTGACAAAATGAGACAAATACACATGGCTTAAGTCTGGAGGTAGATTCCTCTGATCATGTTAGTGTCCCAGTGACTATGCCTGCCCGAATATATTTCGCCTCCGTACTGATGTTTGACATTTGAGCTTTTCGTTGCAATTACTGGATACTTAGCTATAATTGCAGTTTCTTGAGTATGAACAATATGACAGGCAATATAGCTTGAATGAGTGTACAAAATGATCCATTGATTAGATCTGGGAGCTCTGGAATCTGGCTATGGTGGCCATCAACTCTACCGCCAATCGCCAAGATCGACGCACGGACCCGAACATCAAATCCGCAACGGACAACTTTCTTTCCTCCATACGCGCGCATCTGGAATTCTGGACCAGCTCAATCATCTCGACCCGAAACATCTCCAATTTCAACGGGCGACTCATTACAGTCTCTGCAGATTACCCATTTCAATCACATAGTATTACCCGACCTGCGCGGTCCAGAGCGCCTCCGCCATGTACAATCCTTACCAACAACGTGAGCTTGCGCCTCCCGATCCGTCACTTGCGATTCTGCTTGATCCACCTCGCAATTTGAACAGAATGCTAATTTAATCCTCTAGCTCCGGGCATGTACGGACGAGCTCCCGACTATGGAGCCTACCCCGGTGCACCCCCGGGCATGGGTAAGTTGAAAGCGAAGGTCCTGAACACATTGAGCATCATGAACTGACCAGCTTCAGCGCCTCCTCCAGGGATGGCCGCGCCCGGCACCGCTGCTCCCCCAGGCATGCAACAGAACAATAACCAACAGCCTGGTCGCCCCGGCGGCTTCCCGGCCAATTTCCAACCGCCCCCGAACATGCCCAACATCAACTTCTCCGCACCCGTCATTCGCCTGGGTACCTCCGGTCCGGCGAAGCCTGCTGCCCCTGAGATGGGCCGTGACCGAGGATCAGATGGCCCGGGCCGTCGTCCGGGTTTGGGATCATCTGGTATGGACGACCGACGCCACCATGGCCGTGATGCGATGATGCAGCTCCAGCCGCCTACACGTGATGAAATTGTGCGCACACTGTTTGTTGGAGGCATTACCGAGGGCGCGGGTGGCGATGATGGCATCGAGCGGATTCTGCGGTCTGCGGGTAATCTGCGACGCTGGATCCGGGCAACTGATGCCGACGAGAAGCCATGCCGATTCGGCTTTGCGGAGTTTGAAGACCCAGAGAGTCTTGAGGTGGCTGTGGAAGTGCTGAAGGAGGTGGAAGTTCCCGTCAAGCGCCAGACACCCCGTTCAGAGGGTGAGGAAGAGCAGGATGTGGAAAAGAGCACTCTTCTGGTACGTTTGTATTTCTTCTCTGTCTGGACGTTGAGACGCCGCTTACTAACTACGCTACTAGGTTGTTGTGGACGAAAGCACTATGACGTACCTGGAGCAGTTCGAAGCCACTCGTGGCGAGAGGGATCCCAAGGAGCTCCAAGCGCGTTACGATGCCGCTCGCGACGGCCTGAAGAAGGTTCTGTCAGAGCTTTTCCACCCTGCCAGTCCGACCCAAAAGGAAGAAATTTCAGGACTCGACCGGGAAGGCGACACTGAGATGAAGGATGGAGAGACTGCGAAGGATGGAGAAGTGGTTACGATTCCCATCACCGTCGAAGATGAATTGGCCGACATTCCTCCAGAGATGCGCGAGAACGTTGCTAAGGAGATTGCGGCGTTCCGTGATCGTAGTAATCGCCGTGATATCGAGCGGTTGAGGCGCGAAGAGGAGATTGAGTCTATGGAGCGTGCTCGAAACTCTGGCTCTCGCATCAGCCGCCTTGGTTCGCCTCCAGCCTCAGCTCCCAGTGGGCCTGCGGGTGGTGCCAATGGCATTCCCCTCGGGCCCCGTGGCGACCGTAACGTGCCGAATGCCCCATCTGGACCCAAGGGATTCGGTGTACAGATCCCCAAGGATTACCAGAAGGGCGTGTCGTTTGTAAATGGTGGGGCCATCAATGGATCTCAAGTTTACATTGACCGCGAGGACGAAGACAGCGACGCAAGCGACGAAGAGCTCGAGCGCCGCCGCCAGGCCAAGCGTAATGCCGAACAAGAAAAGCAATTCCTTGATCAGGAACGCCGCTGGCTCAACCGCGAGCGAAGCCGAACGGCCGCCTTGGAACGTGAAAAGAAGCGTGACAAGGAGGAGGACGGAAAATTACAGGCCGCTCATGACGAAATGGAGAAGCGTCTAATGGACTGGGATGATAATGTGGAGGCCAGCCGTAAGGCGAACGAGTACTATGCTGATCGTGGCGCTTGGCTCCGCAGCCGCGCTGTGTTCCGCTCTCGCGAGATCAGCATGGACGATGCTGACCGCGCTGCCGAGGAGCGCGAGCTAGCCCAGTCTGCCAAGCAGCAAGAGCAGGCTCGCGGCATGGCCGACGATTTCCTCGCCCGTCAAGCGCAGGAACTGGAGGCTCGTGCCCAGGCGCCGGCCCCTCAAGAGGAAGAGCCGCAACGGTTCAAGCTCTCTCTTGGCGCTGCAGCACAGAAGGCCCAGGCCGCCACCGGCCGCCGCACCGTTGCCGAAGTCGAAGGCCTGCTGGAGGACGAGGAGGAGCCCGCCGGTACGACCCGCCGCCAGCTTATCCCGATCAAGTTCGACTCCGCTGCCGAAGCCGCCGGACTTTCGGACGAGGAGCGTGCTCAGGCCGCGCGCCAATTGGCAGCCGAGATCCCGGCCGACAAGGATGGACTATGGAAGTGGGAAATCAAGTGGGAGTTTGTGGACGAGGCCGTTATCAGCGACCAGATCAAGCCTTTCGTGGAGAAGAAGATCGTCGAGTATCTCGGTGTACAGGAGCAGATGCTGGTGGACGTTGTGGAGGAGCATGTGCGAAAGCATGGCTCTCCTCAAGAGCTGGTGGAGCAATTGGAAATGGTGAGCGATATCATTTCGGTCTGTTGTGTTTATTTGACATTGCTAACATCTATTCCTACAGGCACTGGACGAGGAAGCCGAGGTGCTGGTTCGCAAGCTCTGGCGTATGCTTATCTTCTTCTCGGAGAGCGAGAAGCGTGGCCTGTCGGCATAAAACTACGATGCTACAGGATGCCGATTAGGCATCGGATAATCTACTTTTACATCGGCTCGGAAAAAAGAGCCGCATCGGATAATTTCCAAAGGCGAATACAGTATCGCATACATATTAGTATACACAATGGAGGTTATCCTTTTATTTTCCGAATTCTCTATCAATCAAGTAGCCTGTACATGCATTGAAGGGAAAAGGTCATCTCGTCTCATCTCGACGCCTACTGTCTCAGTTACAGTTAACCACAGTCGCGAATTAAGTCACGCGTCCCTATCCCCAGAAACGCGGAGCTACTCCGATTTATGCGATCGACCTGCTATTGGTGGAAACTGCGATTTCCCCGTTTCCGGTAAACACCCACCAATCAGACTGCATAACGCCTCAAGTGGAGGAGGGGCGAGGGGAAAACTGCGGGCGGCGCGGGGGGTCACAGGCTCTCAATGGGTGTCTATATACGGGCCCAATGTCGCAGTTTTTCCTGTTCTTCCGTTGTAATTCTCTCATTGCATTTTTTTTCTTCTCCTATATACCCCTCAGCCCTGTCATTGTTCGAAGTACAATTCTCTTCTTCGCGCATATATCTGTCCCGAAGTACACCCCGCAATTTCGACATTGAACACCGTGTTTCCTGCCATTGACTGTGGAAGAATACCGGAGACAGTCTACAATTGATTCAAAAACACCTTGATTATTGTTGTCTTTGAAAAACTGTCGCCATGGTTAAGATTACTGGCTTTACCACGCGGGATGTGCGGTTTCCCGTAAGTCATTGCTAACCCCGGGATCCGAGCTATGCTGTTGCCAATGGGCCATTGCTAATCCCCTATACCAGACCTCTCTGGACAAGACTGGCTCTGATGCCATGAATGCCGCTGGTGACTACTCTTCCGCCTACTGCATCATCTACACAGACTCGGACTACGAGGGTCACGGCATGGTACGTCGCGACTGCGTCATTTTCCCACTCTGTCATAGATTCGCAAAACATCTAACGTAATTCAAACATCTAGACTTTCACCATCGGTCGCGGCAATGAGATTGTCTGCGCTGCCATTTCCCTTCTTGCCCCGCTCATCGTTGGCAAGGACCTCGACGAGCTCACCGCTGACTGGGGCAAGACCTGGCGCTACCTGGTCTCCGACAGCCAGCTGCGCTGGATCGGTCCCGAGAAGGGTGTCATCCACCTGGCTTTGGGTGCCGTCGTCAACGGCCTCTGGGATCTGTGGGCAAAGACCCTGGGTAAGCCTGTCTGGCGCGTTGTCGCGGACATGACCCCCGAGGAGTTCGTGTCCTGCATTGACTTCCGCTACATCACCGATGCTATTACCCCTGAGGAGGCGCTGGCCATGCTCAAGGAGATCGAGGGCGGCAAGCAGGACCGTATTAAGGAGGCTGAGGCTAGCCAGGCTGTGCCTGCGTATACTACCAGTGCTGGCTGGTTGGGATATAGTGAGGAGAAGCTGAAGAAGCTGCTTGATGAGAGTGTTGAGCAGGGATATAAGCACTTCAAGTTGAAGGTTGGTGGTAGTCTTGAGGATGATAAGCGCCGCTTGAAGATTGCCCGTGAGGCTATTGGGTATGATAAGGGTAACATTTTGATGGTGGATGCCAACCAGGTATGGAATGACTCGTTTAAGATCTATGAGAAGATTGAAGCTAACAGTTTATCTCCTTATTAGGTCTGGTCCGTCCCAGAGGCTATCACCTGGATGCAAGAACTCGCCCAGTTCAAGCCCTGGTTCATCGAAGAGCCCACCTCCCCCGACGACATCCTCGGCCACGCCGCCATCCGCAAAGCCCTCGCCAACACCCCCCACGGCACGGTCGGCGTCGCCACCGGTGAGATGTGCCAGAACCGTGTTATCTTCAAGCAACTCCTGCAAGCCGGTGCCCTCACCGTCCTCCAGCCCGACGCCTGCCGTGTCGGTGGTGTGAACGAGGTCCTCGCTATTCTCCTGCTGGCTCGCAAGTTCAACGTCCCCATCGTCCCCCACTCCGGTGGTGTCGGTCTGCCCGAGTACACACAGCACCTGAGCACAATCGATTACGTCGTTGTCTCGGGTAAGAAGAGTGTGTTGGAGTATGTGGATCACTTGCACGAGCACTTCGTGCACCCATCGAGCGTTAAGGATGGATACTATGTTACCCCCATGGAGCCTGGGTATAGTGTTGAGATGAAGGCTGAGAGCATGGATGAGTTCGCGTTCCCTGGTGAGGAGGGTAAGAGTTGGTGGCGCTCGGAGGAGGCTAAGGTCATCTTGGAGGGTCCTCGCATTGTCTAAAGAAGGGGTTAAGGAGCATTATGTCTTTACGTGTATTCATGTCCATAGCTTTGTTTTACAAAATTTGATTCTCTTTTCTTACATCCAATTCACAAAAAAGGTCTCAACAGTATGTCCAGCCATACAGTTCTTTTCAGCCAATCATCTGCTTAGCCTTTTCCAAGGATCGGCAATTGGCCAGAACACGTGAGCGCTCTCCACTCCGCTGCTATCGGCGTTATCAACCCTGCGATATCCTCACAGAAAGCCCAGACCATCTCCAACCACAACCCACACCATGAATCCCCAGTGCCTACGAGCTCTACCACGAGCGCCTCCCAGCGCATCAGTCGCCCTGCGCCATCCACCCCGCCCCGAGCTCACTCGACTCTACGCTACACAGACCGGTCCACGGCCAAAGCGGAGAAACATCACAGTCCTCTCAGACGACGGGCGATACGAGTGGGGTGAGCTAAGTGGTCGGGAGAAAGTTTCACGGGCAACGCAGCAATCATTCAATTTTGTGGTCGTGTTAGCTGGTGCTATCCTCACGGTATGAACTATGACCCGGCCCTGTCCTCGCCAAGTGCTATGGACGTTTAGCAAAGACTCGGGGAAATTTTGAGCAAGCGCTGACAGGTTGTGGTTTTTATTAGGGCGGTGTCGCCTATCTCTTTTACACAGATGTTGTTTCCCCGAATAGCCGGACGTGGCAATATGAGAAGGCCGTTGAGCGGGTGAAGGATGATGCACGGTGCATAAAGCTTTTGGGTGATCGGAGGGAAATCAGGGCCCATGGGGAAACGACGAATAGTCGCTGGGCAAGGAATCGACCTATCGCGTGAGTAGAATTCGACTGCTGCGCGCATATTATCGGGGTGAGAGACCGAAGTTGGAAGCTAACGTGGAGCGGGCAGATCTACTATTGAAAAAGACCGGCTAGGCCGTGAACATCTTCGGATGAACTTCCACGTATGGCACACAGGATTGTACCCAGACTATACCAAGTATTTTGACTAATTGTTATCTCCAGGTCGAGGGCCCACTCAACTCCGGCGTCGTTCACGTCCACATGATCAAGCCTTTGGATAAGAATGAGTGGGAGTATCAGCTTCTTGCTGTAGATGTCAAGGGACATTCCCGTATCATCTTGGAAAAGGCTTCTGAAAAACCTAGTGTGGCCAGCTCGCTGAAGCTGTTCGGTATTCAGTGGCGCTGAGATGCATTGAACTGTATTCGTTCAAGCTCTTTCAACATTTTATTCGCATATTGCCTATTTTGCTCTGCGTTGCGAGGCGCGTGAGGAGTATGACTCGTTATACAGTCAGCTCCTGGGAAGAAATTTCAGGGAATCATGAAAACCGCTTCTTGATGGTTTGATTTCTCTTCGTTCGGCTCGCGCATGTTTTTGTACTTTTAGGGAGCTACTCAGTCATAAGGTTTGACCTGCTTCATGTATCATATCACACCGCTACAACTGGCTCGATGTCGTTGTACCCTGCCCAAAATTATGGCACAATGAAAAGAAAATACCCATTCATAGTATCCCGTAGTTCGTATTCTCACTTTTAGCTTTATTCCGCAATTTTACGCCATACTCTTTGCTATTTTGATTGTCTCTTCCTCCTCTTTCAGTCATGACTTTGTCTCTAGGTGCCTAGACCTGGTATCGAAGCCAAGGCCCCTCCAGCTTCGGAACAACATTGCAAGTGGGAGCGCAAGTCCAGAAGAAGTGCTTCTTAAGACCATTAATAATGCATAACACTGCTGGGAACCCTGACAGGCGACTGATGAAGAGCGGTATCTCAAGTACATACTCAAGCACCCATCACCTAGGGCACTCCCTTTCCTGTATCCGAGAAACCCACAGTCAGCCGCCAATCTCGCTTGAAAAAAAACAAAAGTACAAAAGCTAATGGTGAATTGGGCATTGAGATTGGGCGGGCCGCAGTCACTCGATCTGCGGTCAGATTCAATAACACAACCTGGAATCTTCCCCGCGATCTTGGTTCTCCACTTCTACTTTATTCTTTGAGATTTGTCTCTTTATTTCCTGTTATTGGTAGGTATTTTCGTTTATGGATCGTGGCTGGCACAGCTGTTGATATTCCTTTAATTAGACTTGAGAGACAACGCTATCTGTTCAGATCTCGCTCAAACCTACAGAATATGGCGTCAATCAACATAGCGTCTATTGCAGATACAATAGCCAAGAGTGGTGTACCGATTCCGTGGTGTGAAGAGTTTGAAAAGATGATTAATGGCAAGAAGTTCGTCCATTCATAACGTCATCGAGCTATTATATACGTCCTTCATTCTTGAGTTCTAGATATGCTAACAGGGAGTATCGATTCCAGCTTCACGACTTCAAATTCAGAAAAGCTTATGGAATACAAGCTCTCAACACTTCACAAACTGAATGAATTCAATGATACATCTATAGCGGAGAACAGCACACTCGCCTCATTGAAAACTAGACGCATGGCAGTAGCCAAGCGCATGTTCGGCCGACTGGGTCAGAATGCGAGTATCGAACAGGCACTTTTCGTGACATGGGGGTGTAACACTTTTATTGGAGATGATGTCTATATCAACCGCGAGTGAGTCCGTCCCTTGTATCCCTGGCCTATATCACATTTACTAACGAGTTGTCTTACTCATAGGTAAGTTCACTAGGTATCGGTGATCTACCACAAGTGCTAATACTAATTCACCACACCAAATACTTCAGCGTATCAATCCACGACAACTCCATCGTTCAAATAGGCGATCGCGTTCTAATTGGACCAGGCGTTTGCATCTGCACGGGGACCCATGCAATCGATGCCAAGTCGCGACAGGAAAATGAGGGTACATCCTTTGCACTCCCGATTACAATCGAGTCCGATTGCTGGATAGGTGCGAGAGCTACGATTCTACCTGGTGTACGCATTGGGAAAGGGACCACGATTGCGGCGGGGGCGATAGTTACGAGGGATATTGAGCCGGGGTGTGTTGCGGGAGGAGTCCCTGCGACAGTCATTCGTCGACTTGAATAGGTGGATCAGAGCCTAGACACGGTGGATCAGATAGAGCAAGTACAACGTGCCAGTCCCTAATCATGCCAGGATAGACGCGCTGTCTGCGAATAGTCTGCTTTGCAGTCGATATGTTTCGAGCTTCGAGCTGGCATGGATATTGGGGAGATTTTGTTTGGCAGTGCTTGAAAATACAAACGCACTAGGATTTAATAGGTACGGCATCAAAAATGCGTGATTCTTTCTTTGTTTCGAGGTTTGTACATCTTCTCCTAAGTCAAAACAACATCTGCGTAGTGTTCAGTGGTGTACATATTTCCCGGCACCGAGAAGTGAGTGTAATAAGGTTTGATGTATAAGAGGTACCTTCATTTAGATTCGCAGGAACTCAAAAGTATCTAGTAATCCTGACGATTTGATGTGTTGGGAGAACCGACTCTAACAGGTACCCATGATGTGTTACTATCCTTGCAGTTTATCATAGAGTATAGATTTGAAGCCGATGAGTTGAAAAAAGGTGATGAATTGGCAGAAAATGTGAAATACTGGTCAACTGCTTGAATGAATTAATACATCGGATCTGCTCTTGCTACAAGGTTGCTAAGATTTACCTAACTGGCATCCGTGGTTGAGCTACTACTGCCTCGAGATGGCGGCAGCCTACCTTTCCCTCCTTGTCTAAGCTACTGGAGTACTACAGGAGACTATAAGACGCATAAGATCTGTGATAGAGGACAGATAGTATACTATGGATTGATTCAGATTATGCCGGGACTTACTGTACTAAAAACCCGATGGCTAAGATTTACCAGAATCATTCAAAACCACTAACTCAAGACAGGGACGAAAACATTATCTGTTTCATGTTGCTCTATAGTCATTCCTAAATTTCCGAGACCAGTCCATATTTGTATTGGGTTTTACCGACCTGATCCTTGTTATTAACGCTTTGTATTAAGCAAAATTTTAGGGCTTACTCTGGGTTGACCATGCCCTATCGCCATTGGCGAAACGACGCCATGCCCCTCACCTCGGGCCAAAATCCCCAGCCATTTCTCACTCAATAATGTTTGCAGCTCGGGCGCCAATGATAAAAGTCCAAGAGTATCCGCTGCGGAGATGATTTTCCTTTTGTAGTGCTTAGTAGCAGAACACCGAGTCCTGTTACAGAGAGTGGGCGACAAAGAAACAATCAATAACCCGTCGTTGTGTTTCCTCGAATTCCAAAAAGGATAATTTTGTATCGTCCACATGTCTGCCGTTAAAGTCGAGGACGATTATAACATCCAGGAAGCATGGGATAAGGCCTGCGGAGCATTTGCCCAGATCACAAAGGTCGATCTCACCACGCCTCCGAAACTCACCGTCGACGAGATCCTTGACCAGATTCGAACTAAGCAAGATGAAAATGACGAGAAAAACAACAAATTCAAGGTTGCCAAGGATGTAATAGGCAAGACACTGAAATTTATCACGGTGCTGGGGGGTATAGCTGCCCAAGGTGCTAGCATGGTGAGTACACTCACGGGCGGAGAGGTCACATCTTGCAACTGATGACCACATTTTAGGTCTTCGCACCTAGTAGCCTTTGCTTCAATGCGATTTCGTATCTCATTGATACCGGAGCGAAATACAAGCGCATTTTCAGCAGTCTAGCTGAGCTCTTTCGGCGGATCTCCGATGTATTAGAGCGCTGCAAGATCTATATGCGTTTGCCGGCAGACGCCGTTGACATTTCCCTCCGCAAGATTATTAACGAGGAGTTGGTGTGTTTTGTCGACATTTGTACGTTGTCTATCAAAGTGCTCAAGGGCAACAAGATCCTCACTGCCCTCAAGGTGTTTGCCTTCGATAGCGATGAAGGTGTCAGCGGCCAATTAAACCGACTGGCTTTGTTGGTTGAACGGGAATCTCAGATGCGAGCAACTCTGGGATTCGAGTCACAGAAGACTAGCGAAAAAGCGATCGTCGAAACCCGAAATGGAACTCAGAAGGTTACTGCCTCAGTTGACAAGCTGCTCACCTTCGAGAGGAAGAGAGACGCAGACAATGTGGCACAGCGGCTCCTGAGCAACATTGATGCAAGTCTCGGCACACCCAGCGAGACATACAAGACCATCCAGGCGATTTACAAACGTTGCTTAAATGACCAAGTTCAAGGCAGTGGAGAATGGCTTCAACATGATCCTTTGTACACGGCGTGGGCAGATGCCCGACGTTCGCGGTTTTCCATTTTGGGGGTCGCGGGAGGTGAGGGTTATGGCAAGTCATTCCTTTTTGCGGCTATCGTCAAGAACTTGCAAGAACTATACTCAGAGGCTACAGAGGATATGACATGCACCTCCATTTCCTACTACATGTTCGATCAGCAAGAGATCAAAGACCCATCTCTGATCAAGGCCCTGGAAGTCCTTGCATGGCAGATTGCCAAAGCAGATATGGTGTATCGCAAGGAGTTGGGCTCTGTAAAGACCGCCGGTATTAACCAAGTTGGGAGCCTTTGCAAGCAGCTCTTTGGCAAATCCTATAAGACCGACTCAACATTCTTTCTCTTGTTGGATGGGGTCGATCAGATGGACAAGCAACATCTGAAGGAGTTTGTGCAGCTTCTAGAGGAATGGCAGAGCACTGCCTCCACATGGCCTCGGTTAACTCTTCGTATTCTACTATCTGGACGGACGGAGACGATAGACAAGATCAAGACTCATATTGGAGACGAAATTTCAGTCATCGATGTGGCATCCGCGAATCGGGACGATATGATCAACTTCATCAACGCCCGAATGAACAAGATGGACATTCTCGATGGGTCGTCAGACCAAGTGGTTGAACTGCGCGGCGATATCTTGGAGACCCTGACGAATGAGACCAAGGGCGATTTTGTCAACGTCGGACTCCTTTTAGACGAAATCAGCGGCAAACAACGCCCTAGCGAGATCCGCGAGATTTTGGCCCGGTCAGGAGAAAATCGATCTGACACGATTGCTAGAAAGATGGAAATGCTCAACGAGACGCTGAGCGACGAGGATATCTCCGATCTCAACCATCTGCTAACATGGGTCGTGTTTGCGGAGTGGCCACTCACCCTCGAGGAGCTGGAAGCTGCGCTCTTCCTCAAATCTCGCGAGCCTTCTCTCCGACCTCTAGCAGAGAGTATAAGAGATCGGTATTCTTCATTGCTTTGCATTACAGGCACATTCGTTTATCTTGTATCCGATTCGATCGAGGATTTCTTGCGTACAAAACCCGATTCCGAAGGCACTAGAGACGATCGGGATTTGGATACCATCGGCGATGTCAGTGAGGCCGAAGTTAGAATCGTGCGACGATTTCTTGAGTCCGTCTGCGACCCGAAACTGTTCAACAAATTCGGATTCGATGAATTTTTCAAGCGCAAAATGAAAGGGAAAACTGTTCGGATTGGGGTGGACACTGAGACGGCACACCTGATGATCGTGTCAGCGTGTCTGGAGGTTATTTGTTCGAAAGCATCGCCAAATCTGGATGCTTTGCTTCGGTATGCGGCAAACAACTTGGGCGAGCATCTCAAGCAAGCGGACCCTTCCTTAACACAACCGCATGAAAAGAAAGCACTGGGCCCGCAGTTGGTGAAGATTTTTGCGGATGACGAGGTCATCAACCGATGGTGGACGGCGACCAGCTACCGGCTGCCGGCCCTATGGATTTACGACGATGAATATGCGGAAGTCACGTTAAAATGGCTGCAGGACTCTGCCGTCACCAAAAATCTCTCCGAGGAGGAGAGGAAGTGGGTCAGGAGTTTGAGTTCCAAATCTGAGCTCGATGCAGATCTCCTTGAGCATATTGCAAGAGTCTTGGCTCGCAATTGGCTCCAATACGGCCTAGGGAACCTTGTAATGATGTTCAATGCTGTGCGTGGGTACATCACCAAGGTATTCCATACCCATACGCTCCCTGAAAACGATCAATAGCTGACTCTTCTTCAGATCGAGAATCGTAAAGACACTAAGATCGAAAGATTGATCAACGACCCGGACCCCGAGCAAGTTCAAGCCTCCCAAATATTAGATGCAGCAACGTGGGCTCAGGCGCAGATTGGTCTCGACACTCTGGGCTATGATGAGAACCGTAACCTGGCACGTACCCTGCGAGCCTTTGACAAGTACGATGAGGCCATCGAACATTTTAAACTTACATCGACACTCGCGCAGGATAACTGGCGCTCGCAGTGGGGACTGGCAGACTGTTATGCAGGTCGGAAGGAGTTTACCACCGCTATCGAGATTTTGGAGGCTACAACGAAAGGCATTGAGAATGGAGAGATGAGAAATGCTGAAGAGCTCAGAGATGAGCTAGCGGAGATGAATCGAGACCTAGCTGGGTGGAACAAGGAGGCTGGCCGAAGTGAACTAACTCTTGCTATTTACGAGAAGCTACTGCAAGAGTCCCCTCACGACTATAACACGGCCCTTGCACTCATGACGCTGTTGCACAAGCAGGGAGACTACCAGCGTTTGCTTGAGTTTTTCCAGTCAATGAAAGATTCTACAGACGAGAACAGTGGCTTCGATCGGCAGATCCAGAACTTTCATGCGCACCATGTTCAGGGAGATTACCACGAAGCTCTCTTCGCATCAGTTCGCAGTGACCGAGACTTTAACATCGTTCTCAAAGGCTACGAGGCAGCCATTACTGCTGTCAAAACACGAGTTGCGGAAGCAAAAAAGGCCCGCAAGCACAAAGAGGAGTGGTATGCACTAATCTGTCAGATTGATCTGATGCATTATATTGCACTTCTGTACTGCAGTAACAGCGCCAAAAACCACGACCGGGTAGAATTGGCTATCAATCAGTGGCTACAAATTCTGCATATGAATGGAACCGATGACTTATTCATTGCAGATAGACAAGCGCTTGCCGGCTCACAGCTCGCTATCGTCTGCTTTGAGAAAGCTTTACAGTACCCAGACACCGCTGCAATTTATCTGGAGCACCTAGAGAATGTCGCAGCGCTCAAGAGCGGGGAAGATCTTATTCATGGTACATACCCGGCGCGACTTCTTGCTCGATACCACGCCCTGCAAGGCGATGAACAGAAGGCCAAAAATGTCCTACGTGGCTACATCAAGCTGAGCCTTGACCTTCTCTCAGATGATGACCCACTCAATGACTGGCAAGCATACAATGGTTTAGCGATGCATTTTATGTTCGCAGGCCAGGACGCCGACGCTCTCGCCGCTTGGTCATTAATAACTCCCAATGATGCCATGGGGAACGCTGGAAACCCTGCTACGCCTGACACAACCGAGAGGAAATTGGAGGGGCCCCTGAGAGACATGTGCGACGGTGGCTGTGACATCTACTGGACGTTCGCGGACAACTTTTACGTCTGCAAGCACTGTGACTACATCAAGTTTGACCAACAGTGCTTGAACGATATGCGGAATGGGACTATCAAGCCGAAAGTTTGTAATCAGGATCACGAGATGCTGCACATTCCGGTCTACGATCCAGCTGAGCGCCAGAGAATCGGCGAGGGAAACGTAAAGGTTGGCGAGGAGATCCTGCCGGTCGATGCGTGGCTGCAGCGGATTCGCAAGGAATGGGGGATCAAGTCGGCCGAAGAGTTTAGATAGAAATGAGTTTACATAGGTTTTCGCGCGGGCAAGGGCAAGAAGAGTGAATGCGACATGGGCAGGGTCAGAACCTGAGTGAGAGTGGGTGAGGATCATCCAAGATCGTGCGATTGCCACACTGCCTTGAGAGTCATTTGAACTGGTGTTGAGATATGCAGCGATTAATTATAGCGCACTGCTAAACGGGGGTCATACTGAGTGACCCCTTGTGTTTAAGATTGTATCTAGCCAGCTATGGGGTATTTCAACCGACATTCATTCTTTGGTCAATCAATCAACCTTCTCATCAATCAACCTTCTCATCAAAGACCTCATACTATCCCAGCTTGCTCAGATAGGAAGTCGTCGCCCACCAAACCACCGTTATCGAATAATAATAATAATAATAATAATACACCAAGGCGGCGCTCCTACTTTACTGCGGCATTGAGAATACCGACGCACTAACACTTCCTACGGCATCAATAATGTGTGATTCTTTGTTTCTAGTTTTGTACGTCTTCCAAGTCAAAACAACATCCTTATACTGCTTCGTAGTGTGTATAGTTCGCTGATGCCTGTTATTCTAGCACATATTTGACACTGAGAATTTTGAATGTGACCATGTCAAATGTATAAGAAAAGAACGTACAGAGTAGTAATACAGTAGTTTCTATACTGTCAGATGATCCGCAATCACGTGCAAGAGGCAAAATTACGGTACATACGGTACGGTATATTTGCAATCGGGGCGGTGTACTGGCCGATCCACCGCCGACTCGGGGGGCGGCAGAAGTGCAAATTACCAGGGACAAGGGTCTCGACTTCGACCACGTTCGCCGTTCCCGATACTTCATCTCGTCTTCTTTCTGGCTACTTCAAGACTTATCCCCCCTTTACTCCCCTCTTAGAGTCTCACTCGCTCGCCCACCATGAGTGCCTCCAAGGCGGAGTCTCAAAAAATCTTTGAGAAGCTGAAGCTCAAGCCCGCAAACAAGGTGCGCATCAACACCCCGCCTCAGTCTGCCCAACCTGCGGGCTTATTTGGCCATTGTCCACTAACGGTCTTCGGGCGAGTAGATATGCTTTGACTGTAACTCCAAGAACCCGACCTGGTCGTCGGTCCCCTTCGGTATCTACCTTTGCCTCGATTGCTCGGCTCATCACCGTAATCTTGGTGTCCACATCTCCTTTGTTCGATCCACAAACCTCGACCGTACGTATCGTCCACCGATGTGGTTTAATTCGCCAATACGGACAAGCGAACATGTGCTGATGGTTTATATACAGAGTGGCAATGGGAGCAGCTGCGAGTGATGAAAGTTGGTGGAAATGAGTCGGCGACCAAGTACTTCCAGTCTCACGGAGGATCGGCTGCGTTGGCGAGCAAGGACCCCAAGACCAAGTACACATCCACTGCAGCTGTCAAGTACAAGGAGGAACTGAAGCGACGCGCCGCGGCGGATGCGCAACAGTCAGTACCCTCAACCCCTATTCCGGCGATTTGTTATGGAGTCGGCGGGATGTTGACAGTACATCAATTAGGTACCCCCACGAGGTTGTCATTACGGATATTCCTGCAGGAACTCCATCAGATGGCTCCGGCACTCCTGCCGGTGACCAGGATGATGACTTTTTCTCATCGTGGGACAAGCCCTCGATCAAGCGTCCTAGTAACCCCCCTTCCCGCACTGGAACCCCACCTGTCGTGAGCCGCACTAGCTCGCCCTTCCTGAACGCCGGCGCGGGCGCCAATGGCTCTCGCTCGAAATCTCCCCTGTCTGCATCCGAAGAGAAGGTCTCTTCTCCCGCCCCGACTGCTATCCGCGCAAACAGCGCTGCCCGCAAGACCACTACGACGGGCGCCGCGAAGAAGGGCAGTATCCTCGGAGCGAAGAAGGTGCCCAAGCTCGGAGCGAAGAAGGTCGTTGCCAGTGATATCGATTTCGACGAGATGGAACGGAAGGCCAAGGAGGAGGCTGAGCGCATTGAGAAGTTGGGATACGACCCCGAAGCTGAGCAGGCCGAAGCCAAGGCCGCTGCTTCCACCCCAGCAATCACCTCTCCCACCCCGATCAGCCCCAGCCGAGCTGGATTTGGCGCTACTGGCAAGACTCACGAGCGCAACTCAAGCGATGTCGAGCGGTTGGGCATGGGAATGAGCAAGCTTGGCTTTGGCCAGGTCTCGAAGCCCGCGGCTCCCAAGAAGCTTGGCTTTGGAGCCGTGGCCCCTGCCAAGTCTAAGGCGGATGGTATGTTTCGATTACCAAATTGGTGCTGAGTTATAGTACTAACAGTTAAATAGAGGAGGAACTCGCCCAGGCGAAGACTCGCTTCGGTACTCAGAAGGGTATCTCTTCGGATGAGTTCTTTGGCCGTGACCGCTTCGACCCCAACGCTCAAGCGGAAGCTAAGCAAAGACTAACTGAATTTGATGGTGCCACTTCGATCTCCAGCAATGCCTACTTCGGCCGGCCCGAGGATGACCTCCCTGCAATTGACGACGGTTATGGAGACCTGGAGAACGCGGCCAAGGACTTTGTTCGACGATTCGGCATCACCGCCGGTGACGACATTGAGAACTTGTCGCATCTTGTCGGCGAGGGAGCCACAAAGCTTCAAGGTGCTATTCGCAACTACCTGAACAGCTAAATGCGAGGCCAGATCGTTCCCCTGAATACCTTTCGCTCTGTCTCATCGAATACTTAGCAAGCTCATTGATCCCCTCTCCCCACCCTCTATTCTCCGTGATGCGTGACGTATACCTCTCCGTCTCTTTACAGCTCTCGCCATCACTTTCCACAATCTATTTCTTGTTGCCCGTTATCTCAAAAGACCCCTGGGTCAAATTGGACTTGCGGCCTGGCGCGATTGATGATTGACCTGACCAATAGCTCTCCTTGTGTCCGCTTCGACCTTATTGTGCGCATTTCCGCAGCAACGCATGGATGAGTTAAGACCTTTTGTTTGTTTCCGTTTTATGTTCTCCCCATTTCTACCCCCTCTACGTTTTCTTTGTTTTGTGCGTGTCCTGGTAGGATTTGAGTTAATTGAGAAAATACATGGCTTTTTCTTTCTTTCTTTTCAGAGGCTTTCCCTGTGATGTTAGACGACTATAGATAACAGTGCATGAGAAATATATCCGATCAATGCCAATACTTGGCGAACTTGTATATGTTTTGATAGGCTAGCATCTTAACCGAGCATATACCTCGGTCGTCTTTTCTCGATATAATAATCTCGTATCTGCACAGCCACGACTCCGCATCTATCCCAGCACCCCCGATTTTGAAATCCCACACCAAATCGAATGCCACCGAAAACTCCATGATGAATGAAGAGAACACCTTGCCCAACAATGCAATGTTGAAAAACAGAAACCACCAACCTTAGGCCTTCTAGAAGCCTACCAAAACGTGACAATTATATACACACCTCCTCCACTCAAACACGATAAATCGCATCAGCAACTTTGGCCACCTGCCACATCTCATGCACATCATGCACACGCACGATATCGGCTCCACCGGCAACACTAGCGGAAACAGTCGCAGCCGTGCCCCAAACACGTTCCTTCGGCGTCTTCACACCGGTAATATGGCCAATAAACCTCTTCCGACTCGGCCCCATCAACCAAGGGAAACACTCCAACCCTTCAACATGTCTCAATCGATCCAAATCCCGTAAGATCTCTAGATCATGCGGCTGGTTCTTTGCAAAACCTAGTCCAGGATCGAGGATGATTCGCCAGCGCCGGATACCTGCTTCTTCGGCGGCGGCGATGCGTCCGCGTAGCTCGGTGGCTACTTCGGGGATAACTCCGTCGGGATACTCGGTTAATTTGGTCATTGTTTGCGGTGTACCGCGCATGTGCATCAAGATGATGGATTTGCCAATACGCGCGGCGGTGGGGAGCATTTCCGGGTCTAGCAGGCCGGCAGAGATATCGTTGATGACATCTGCGCCGGCGGCGCAGGCTGCTTCCGCGACGCGCGCACGGTAAGTGTCTATGCTAATTGCGACGTTGGCTGCTTCTGGGATGGAGGTGCGGATGTGGGTGATTGCGGGCACGACGCGGGCGATTTCTTCATCTGCGCCGACGGGTGTTGAACCGGGTCGGGTGCTTTCGCCGCCGATGTCGATGATTGTTGCGCCGGAGGCGATGAATTTGCGAACTGTTTCGGTGAGTTGGGTGAAGTCGGATGGGGAGTGGGTGCCTCCGTCGGAGAAGGAGTCTGGGGTTAGGTTGAGGATGGCCATGACGTGGGTGTTGCGGGTCGGATCTGTGGCGTGTAGGGATGGGAAGGTTGATGAGATTGGTGTTGTTGAGTGAGGAGTTGGCTCTGGTGGTGGGAGAGCTTTGAGATGCTCGCTGTATGTTTGTGCGTTCTTGCCTGGTTGGGGAGGTCGTTCATGGGGGATTAATCTAGGTACATTAGGACGAATGATTTCTTGTTGGGATGGAAAGTAGACTTGGGACATACTGGCAGAGTGGCCGGAGGACAAAGTCTCGCTCTAGCATGAGCTTGTGTGGGACATCGAGACGTTCGTGAGAGAATATCTTTTGGTCGTACAGTAGGATATCCAGATCAATTGAACGTGGGCCTTTGTCGATCAACTTCTTTCGGCCCAGCGCATTCTCGATAGACTGAAGAGTGTCCAGAAGCTCCATCGGCCCGAGAGTGGTTTCAACCTGTATAGAATTAGTGACTTGTCCATATTATCAAATACAAAGAGAAATAAATTGCTTACCTCGCAGACTCCATTGATGAATGTATCTTGTTCCAACACATACATCGGTGTCGTCTCAAAAAGCGAGCTAGTCCTCTTAACTTTGATATTGGCCTTGTCCAACTCGAAACAAGCCTTTTCAATCATTTCAACCCGATCTCCTACATTACTTCCCAGCGCGATAAACGCGCGGTGAACTTGAGATCCACCCTGGACCGAATTCATGTTGGAGTCCATACGCGGCTCTGTTCCGCTCGAAAATCTCCTCGCAAACGCTTTCAAGTGCGACAGCGGGGTCATACGCTTCGATTGGACATTTTCAGCGCCGTGAGAAACAAGCACTGGATTCCCCATGGAAATTGGCCCTGATTGAGTCTTAGTATACGTGGTTTTCCAATGAGTAAGCGCGATACAAGGAGGTCCAAAAAGAATGCGGGGACATCCTGGGCTTTTTTTTTTTCTGCGCGATACAGATAAATGACAGATAAGACCGGTATGGCCGTGGGGGAGCACCTACTTGAGCTCACCGGGGAAATTGCGCTATGTCTAAGGAGTACATGTTAGATATTGACTCCATATTATTGCATATAACTTGAGATGTAGGTATAGACTTGCCTGTTTATACAAGACTTATTCAATGGCCGAGTGTAGTGCCTCGACGCGTGCAGAGACCCCGGCAATGACGGGAAGCTGCTAGCCGATCGCAATGGTCGCCATGAATGCGCAATGCCACAAGTATCAGCGTGTGCGGAAGCTCCTCGAAGGCGCAGAGCCAGGGAGCTCATGCTGATGAAAAAGAAAAGAGAGAATGAGTTGTGAGCGAATCACTGGGAACCTAAACCTTGGGAGCTTGTCTCTTTCGTCCAGTCGTGGTCCCGTGCATGCAAGTCATCCGTCACCATTTGGTAGCCTGAGTGCCTTGATGCCTTGACACCAGAAACACCAGGCATACATATGGTCTGACCACGGGAATTGTTACAGACACCACAAGGTTTGTTAGCCGCACCACAAATTATGTAATAATCCTCATCACATAATCAGTTTTGCCAAGAATCCTTACCATACATTACCGCAGCAACTGCATTACTAC